>JAEUWR010000539.1:0-53930 GCA_018524895.1 Podaxis sp. C-F-101400 | reverse complement strand
GATGTCAGAAAGCTCATGTGGACTCAATGGACAGCTTCACATACCGACTGGACAGGGAAAAGGGAGACTATGTCAGAAAGCTCATATGGACTCAATGGACAGCTTCACATACCGACTGGACAGGGAAAAGGGAGACTGGATGTCAGAAAGCTCATGTGGACTCAATGGACAGCTTCACATACCGACTGGACAGGGAAAAGGGAGACTGGATGTCAGAAAGCTCATGTGAACTCAATGGACAGCTTTGCATACCGACTGGACAGGCGAATGGCAAATAAGTAAGGAGAATAAATCATTTCATGGTATAAACATACACGCCTAACAAGAATAACAATCATGTTGCGGAAGTCAGCAACCTTTTTCTTCTCTGGCGGGATGAGAGTCGGCACGGTGTTAGTCTCTGGTCTAAAACGCCGTTTGCAATGCCGGCTGTCCATATGCGTGCCAATGAGCATTAGTATGAAACATGACTAATGCGACGTACCACTCTAACCAACCACCATCCCTCATCACACCAACATTTGTCTCGTAACAACGAGGACAGGCATTCCTCTGACGCTCAGCAAGTGCTTCACTGAGTGCCACCTTCTTTACAACCACACTCATCACAAGCCTCCTTCCAGTTTCCACGACAGAGCTCCACTCCCCAGGTCCGACTGTCAACCTACCATCCGCAGTGGTAATGCAGTAGTTGCGTTGTTTGACGTGCCGCTCTCCAACCGTCCCCTCGAAGCAGCGCATCAATGTTCGATGAAGCTCCTACTCTTACACTTGAGTACACGAAAGAGTTCCTACATCAACACGCACGTCAGGTGAGGAGCAAAACTGTAATGGCAACGGCATTGCCCTCCCAAATGCATCCTCTAGTATCACCGCATTTTGAATATCGTATCCGATAGATGGAGCTAGTTGTCCCTGTACTCGCTGTATTGTGCGTAGCTCGTTCACCGCTATTGTCAAAGTTGCCAAAGCCTGCTGATTCTCGTCTGCATACTGAGCATTTGCACGTCTGTGGGTGCAAAATGCACAAAACATAGTATTAGCAAGATTGATACAAACAACGGAGACCTACAGCTCCAGCGACGCCAAGAATATCGTGATTGTTCGTTGGTGTGCAGCAAGGCGGGACCGGAAGCCTTTGACCTCGTCGGACATGCCGAAGTACCATCGAAGCTTGCTGCAAAAGCCTCGTATTCCACCTCTATTAAGGCGATCCTCGTATGGGCTGATACGGTCCCAGAACTTCTGCAGCAATTCGCGACACAAGCGTGCTTCGGCTTTAACAGCCGCGACTGCTTCCCCACTGAGAGGAGTTCGACGAATCGCAGCATCAGCGGATTCGAGGGAGCCACGAAATGCACTCAGCTCTTCTATCAGGCACCGATACTGATACGACGACCCCACGCTGTCGCTGAGAGCTTCGTAGATTTTGAAGGCCAGTTCGGCAGCAGCGACTATATCGCCAAAAGACTGAGGGACAATGGGAAGCATTGGAGATGCGACGACGGAGGGATTCGAGAGAGAGAAAAGGGGTGTACACTCACAGCCCTGGGGCCCTAAAGTGCATCAAGTAGGTTATATGACATACACGAGGTGAATAGACACAGCATTTCATCAAACCTTGCTTGACAGGATGCGCAAGTCCCATAACACCAATCCTTCGGCTCGCCGCCCGTCCAAGCCACATGCATCCACTATAAGATTCATTTGCATGGTGAATGTCTGCAATGGGCACAAAACGGATGCAGGCTATGCCCTGAGCCTGGGCATTGTCCGATCAATCAGTGTGTTTAATGAAAAGTCTCCGGACAAGCCTGCAACCTCACGTAGGACGGGTGTTTCCGTAGCAGCTCACTCAACTCCCGACTAAGGTCGTCCATGATCTATGCTGTGTCTTATGCTGTGCTTCCTGTTCTAATTCCTCCTCCAACATCTTGGAAGTCCCATGGATAGCTGGAGCTTCGTACTCCTGATCTCCTTTAATATACCCTCATCGCTAAAATCAACCAAATACGGTATCCCGCATTGGTCAAAAACATGGGCTCGATGTCCTTCATTTTCCTCAATCCAGGTTCGCTTCATATCCTTCAACCTCATCAGCCCATTCACAAGGAGCTTAGTTTGTGGCCCAAACGTTGCGTCGATGACCTCACATGGCAGTTAAAGTGGCTCTTCTACGTGTCCTCCCTGGCTTGCATCCCCTCTCCAATCGGATTTGATATGCGCTCTGTGCCAGATGTCCCAATAAGCTTTGGTTCAAGAAGACCTGGGGATCATCGCCCACCTAAAGGCAGACCCATGAAAGGTGCCATTTCTGATCCCTATCAACATACCGAGGGTAAGAATCCTGTCGAACACTGGTAACTCGCCGCTAGTACAAGATAACAAGTTATATGTGCAAAGTTGAACCACGAGCCAGAGAATTCACTCTGGCAACATTCCAAGGCCGGGCACCTGAATAAATCTACTGTTTTCAACCGTAGTCAACCTCAAATGTGGGGCGGAATCTCGCGACCCGGGTCTCAAAGGCCCATGAGTTCTCGATCTGCCACTAGGAGCAGATCCGTCTCGTGTCCGAGCGGAACCCTCGCCAGCGACCCGAGCATACCTAGCAGCAGGTGTCTCTGGCTCGACAGACGAAGAGACGGGATTCAATATCTCAATATCGTGAGGCAACACTCCCAACCCGCGCGCTCTCTGGTGATACTACTCTCATTAGTGAAGGGAGAGTTCGCGTGACCCGAAGCTGCTCTGTTTCGTGCCACTGCTGGTAGATCTAGGTGCGAAGGAGGATTGAGGTTGTGAACTCGACACAAGGTAGGTGGTCAGACGATCAGATAGGCGTGCTCCGAAATGTTTCCCTTCGGTTCGTAGCCTATTAGTAAACAGGCAGAAGTGAAGGACCTATGGCAGGGGCTAAGCCCTCAGACCGCTCTAAGTGGGGAGAGCAGGTGAGAACGTTTCCCACTGCCGACCATGTAAAGTTGACTGACTTACCATTCGAACAGATGCAAAGGTTCGTAGAGCCCCAGCATTGAGGATCAGATAATTCGATGCTTACGCCTTTCTGTGCATATCTTTTCCGGCTCAGGAGGTCGTCCAGTGGTCTAAGGACACAGATACCTTGAGCCAGTCTCTTACTCTTCAGCGTATGAGGCGTACGTTCTTTGGCATCCCGACCCAGGCTAGCGCTTTCGCCCGGCAAGGTTAACATTATGTCTGAGGGCGAGTCAACGGCACTCAGTACTAAGTACGGGCAACGACAACGGCAGCCTGATATCTTAAGATCGACTTGAGGTTGGTGTATAACCACACGCCATTGCTGCGACTGCTAATGTTGGTCCACATAGGACACATTTAGACTGAGTTGTAGTTAACGAGGACCCGTCAGAGGCTGTGTCCAATCGCGGAAGTGAGGGGTGAGTCTATCCACAGGATAACAGGTCCGCGCTCGGATTATGTTGCATTGACGATTACGACATCCTCTCTATAATGCTCACGTATCTCGTATAGCTTATTGTCAGTACTTATTAACGTTTCGAGGATCTCACTTCGAATATACAGCGCTTAAGGATGAGAACCGTCTGCCAGCAAGGTCGGGAGACAAAGTCACGCCGTAGAATGCACCGTTGATGGAACTTTCTCTTCTCGCCGATGAGTATTTATTCGTCAAGACCATGCTTATCCTATTTATGTCACTCAATATGCACTCCCGATTTGACTCATTCGCAGCTCAATGGGTTTGGGAAATCTGTGTCCCGCGTGTTCGCATGCTTCCTTTGGGTTCTATCGTCCTTTTAAACATTCCAATGACTCGGAACGTGTAAGAATAAGAAGATTTATGAGAAAGTAGCTGTCCCGGGGAAATGTCGGCCTACCACTGCGTGTGGTCACTTGATAGAGCTGGTCTTCCAAGCGCTTGCAGATGACTCAATCTGATGACGTCATATCTACATGTGCGGCTCCGGTATCTGCGATTTGGAGGTTCGTATGTACGATATATCTGCGCATAAAGTCTGTTCGACGGATAAACCAGACAACATAGACATCGGTTCCTCGCAACAATCATGACCATCACTGAACAACCCAAGTTGACCGACTACAAAGCTCTTATCTTCGACGTCTACGGTACTCTTGCTGTAAGTTGTCTCTATGCACCCTCTGCAACTATAAATCTGATCTTGTGCGAAAAATATGCTAGGACTGGGAATCCGGTATCTTCAACGCCCTCAAACCTCTCCTGGACAAGTATCCAGAATCCCAGAAATGGGGTCGAAAGGATGTCCTCGCCGCGTACTCCGCTGTCGAGCACGACCTCGAGGCGCAGTTCCCGGATATGCTCTACTCTGACCTTCTTGCCAAAATATCCGAAGTTCTAGAGGCCAGATTGAAGGCACAGTCAGGATATGGAAACACCGCATCCACCCTGGACGGCAGCACCAAAACGTCCGCAGGCTCCGCCAGCGTCTCAGGTGAACCATCCACCTCCAACCAAGACGCTACTTCATCTTCCGACGCGAATCCTCACGTTGCCTTCGGTAAATCTATCCAAAATTGGCCCGTCTTCCCTGATAGCTCTGCCGCTCTTCATGAACTGGCAAAGGACTACAAGCTGGTAGTACTCTCCAACGTCGATCATGATTCCTTCCGCTGCACGCATACGAAACTCTCCCTAGGTGCTCCAGCTGCGAACGCCCAGGAACTCGCGATCTATACGAACCCCAATTCACCATCCACGACCTCTGCCAGCTCCACAGCCGATCGGAAAGAAAAGCCCATCTATGCCAACTACTGGCACCCTCAAGAAACGCCGGACTCACGGTCCCCATTCTCGCTGATCCTTACTGCTCAAGACGTCAAGTGTTATAAACCCGCGTTGGGAGGTTTCCGTACTGCATTGGAATGCATCCGGACGGATCCTGCGCTATTGGGTGATTTGGGATTGAGTGAGGATGACATCAAGGAGAAGGTGTTGATAGTGGCGCAGAGTCTGGTGCACGACCACGAGCCTGCGCATCAGTTGGGACTGAAGAGTGTGTGGATTGATAGGCAGGGCGCTGTCACTTGTAAGGATGTCCCTGAGGGAACGCAAAGGTGGACCTGGAAGTTTGAGACGCTTGGGGAGATGGCGGAGGCTGTTGCGAGGGAGAAAGCTGCTTGAACTGGGGGGTTGCTCTAGGCGCTTACTGATTTTATGGCGACATGACATCGAATAATTTCAGAGATTTTCTTAGTAAGACATCGTTTAACAGAGTATCGGTCTGTATCTAAGCGTCGTTGCAGTTCCTAGCACAGCTGAAGAACGAATGATGAATGCCAGTTGACCGTAAGCGGATCTATGCTAGACTTACACAGAGCGATCGAAACCAAGGTTGCAGCAAGTGGTGCCGGGCCAGCCTAATAAAAAGGTGTCATGAGTGACATTGTGATTCTCAACTATTAAGGATGTGGATTACAAGGGTTCTGCGAAAGATCGTCGTCAGGAACACGTTAGCTCGACAGATAGGGTTAATACTCACAGGGGAAGGACCAGCAATTCCAGAGCCTAAAGGGTTTCTTCAGAACGGGGTGGAGTCCGAGGATATAACTACTTACAAAGTCCTCCTTCTTCGACGAAAGACGAGGGGCATGATTCGCCATCATAGCAACTAGAGATAGCGTGATCATCAGACTTGGCAATTATTTCATCACGGCCGAATATCGTACATAGCGAGATCAACATGGACCGGGCAACAGAGATGGTCAGGCCGGCCTAAAGTGAGAAGGTGTGAGGATAGTCCTTATGTTCATGACGAAAAGGTTTTACAAGGGATCTGTAATCCACTGTCAGCCATTTGGAATCAGGGGGTATACAAGCTTGACTTACAGGAGACGGGCCTGCAATGCTAACGCAAGTATCTCCGGGGTTGAGATAGTTTTGCGCAGAGACAGCTTGAGCAGCGAGAGCGACGAAGGTAGCAGCGATGAGTTTGTACATTTTGAACGGGAGATCCAGGTAAGTTCTGGAGCCTTCACTTCGACGTCCGGTGTTCTTGTACCTATGCAAGTTTAGGGGTATTCAGCGACCGCCGACGAGCGAATTAATATCACGGTAGCGATCTTCCCCTGCGTTCCTGGGCGCCGACATTTTCGTTACATTTCTTCCGTTTTGCCAGAGTTTATGGGGTACAAGGTGTGCACCTGACACGATCATTATCCTGTGTTGTGCTCCGACCCGTAAGGGATTACTCGAGGTGGTGAAAGTGTCTCCTATGCATGGATGTTGGTGAGCGGCCGTTTCACATGGAATGGTGAGCCTACGTGGAAATTCCGATATTGCGTGTTTGTTACGTTGGGAGAAATGATCTTGGCTGAGAATCATTGTGATAACCATCGGTTCTCCATCCATTTTCTTGAAGCAGCAGAGGGCAGTGGTCTGTAATGTTCATGGTTCTGTCCAGAACCAGCCAAATGGCCGCATGATTTTGATTTTGATTTTGACCGCATCTTGTCAATGGGTGCCGAGAAATTTGCCTTCCCTATCGAAGCCTTCAATGTGACCGGTCGATACCCCCGCTTCCACCATCTTGCCACCGGTCTTTCTCATCGGGATTTAAGTCGGGCCTATGATCACTGGTCAGATGTTGATGTGCTGCAACTCTACGTAGAGTGAGTCAATCGGGTCATCATGACTGGCCTGGGCCGGCAGTCGTTTGTGTGCCTGTGAATACTGGAGTGGACTATGAATGGATTTTGTTTGTAAACTTCGACTGGAGCACCTGCTACACGCCATGGCACCTTTTTTTTTTGACTTGGGCCCGATTCATCCTTCTTCAGTTCTATTCATGGGATTCAAATTATGCACCGCAGACTTGAGGCTTGAAACTTGGACGTTGACGTTGACGACTTAGGAACATTCCAGCCCAAAGCTTGCCATCGTGATGAACCGGTTACATGGCGGGGAGAATTGCCGAATATGCCATAGAAAACTGGCGTTCAGGCGCCGCATCGGGGCACAGATTGAATTGGATGCCATTTAGAAGACCAGTTGGTATTGGAACGGCTATAGGTTCAGACGAAATGAGATTCGCGGAGCATAGAAGAAGTTTGATTAAAGCATCGGACTGTTACTCTGCACAGTCCAGAGTTGGATGCTTCAGACCCAACCCTCTTGTATTTGTAAATGTTTACTGAGCTGAGCTCTTCTTTACGTCATAGTACAAGCTACTAAAAATCATGGGTCGAGTACTTGAGTGCCGGTTGACCCTGTCCCCTTACACTGTTTTCGCCACGTTTTGTTCATGCGTAGTCCATGAAGTTTGCACGGTGCGTCATTTATAGTGGGTTTGTACATTCAGGCCCTTTTATCTGCGCTTAGATACCTCCAAGATACCCAGGCGTGTAAAAGCCACACTGTCCTTCGATCCACTGTCCTCACACCCATTTACTAGACTCCCGAATGGAAACGGGCTTATATGTAAGTCTCCAGTGCTCCTCTGTCTGCTTCGCCCTAGTTAAACGGTGTCGTCACTTTAGTGATTATCGAGGCCTAAAAAAGCGCATCACCACTATTCGCCGGGTTCGAGAAGGCCTTAACCTCAATGAATCGCCCTCCGCATCCCATGCCAGTCTCGCTCTCGACGGTACACCTTCCTCTGATGCACACAGCCGGGACCAAAACTCGGAGGACCACCCTGGTTCCAGTTTCTTGGTGATCCCACCCGCCGATACCATCCCGAAGTTTGAGCCGGAAGGGATAAACCCTATTCAGGCGTCAGGATCATCTCTTAGCCGTCGACGCCCTTCGACATGGAGCAGACGACCGTCTATTGTGCAACAAGGAATCCCTAACACTAGGTGGTCGAAAGGACGTCCCTTCTCCACTCGCTGTGAGTCCTTTACACGATTTCGGTTCACAGCTTTTGACATCATGCACTAGTGAACAGGTCCCGGTCATATACAATAAATCCTATGGTGGCTCTGCCTTTACGCGAACTTCTTTCCCAGCTATCACCCCAAGAACTTGCTTTCTTCACTTACCTCGACGCGCAACTGGAGAAGGTAGAATCTTTCTACTCAGCCCGGGAAAAGGAGCTCTTGCTTCGGACGCAATTGCTTCAGGGCCAATTGCATGAGCTCCAAGATCACAAAAGGCTTGTCCGCGTACGTCTTCCGTAGTAACATCGCGCCTCGTTTACGGATCTTTTCCTTCAGCGGATTAATGAACACAAAACCTCCTGGACTTCTGCTGTTGCAACCGCCCTCAAGCTCAAACTAAGGATCCATCCGGTGATGGAAGTACCCGGTTCCCATTCCCATACCAAAGAAGGCGAGATCCGAGGGATGGCTTCTGTAAGGTATTTCCTGTCCGATTGATTGTTATTAATGAAATCTGCGCCAGAGAGGCACCACTGTATCTGATGATGGTGACATGCAACATTCTACCCGTGCTGTGCCGCCCTCGGTTGCACATTCAACGTCCAATACAGGCAGTGGTCATGGCCCCGACGCAGGAAGGCGCGCCATACCCCTATCCTCCGATCCAGATAATTATCTATATGCCAAAAAGAAGCTCAAGAAGGCTGTTCTCGAACATTATAAGTAGGTATACTGCCCTCAGGCAGCTGGGTTGATGCTTCCCGTTTTGTTTAACCAGATTGTTCTGATTGTATTGTTTCCTAGGGGTTTGGAGTTGCTGTACAACTACAGAGTGTGTGCGGGCACATGTAAATGGGGAGGAGAAGCACTCACCCACGCCTTACAGATTCTCAACCTAACCGGTTTCCGTAAAGCGTTGAAGAAATTTGAAAAAGTTACCCAAGTTCGCAATTTCGTAATCGCATGTATCAGAATGATACTGAACATCAACTGCACGACAGATCCGGGCTCAAGAGCAATACATGACTGAAAAGGTATGGGTTTCGGAAACTGAGAGTAATTACGGTCCTCACACAGGCATCCAGGTTGAGAAAAGTGCACTCGCGTCCGATAAAGCTCTACGTGCAATGATGAGGGAAATGCAGGAACTATATGCGCAAGCGTTCTGTGCGTTCCATCGCCTCTATAGTTCCGACCTTGGATTCACGTTGCGAGTATAGTTCACGGTGACATGAAGAGGGCTATGAACCGTCTGCGCGGTGGTGCCCGCAGTAAAACACATCATTTTAGTACTTTCCGCTCTGGCATCTTGATTGGGGTTGCTATCCCTGCCCTTGCTTCTGGAATATATAATAGTGCGTCAACTTGTCATTTTTAGGACCACTCACTGATCAGGTTAACTAGGCTGCTTGAAAGAAACCCACGATGAGATCCATGCTTGGGATGCTCTATTGTTTATCTATGGTGTTTTTTTCGTTCCTGTCCTCTTTTCCATGTTGGTTGGTATCAACCTCCTCGTCTGGGCCCGGTCTCGCGTGAACTATACCTTCATTTTTGGTATGCAATCTTCAGACCCTCCATCGCCTCTTCTCATTTTTTCCCACAGAGCTGGATATCCGAACTCGTCTCGACTACCGGGAATATTTTGAGGTAAGGTCGAAATGTCACCACCTGAATGTATATTCATTATCTTGCAGACACCCAGCTTCCTATTTGTAACGCTTTGCTACGCATTTTGGTTGTCGTTTGCCCGCATAGGATCGCCACATGTTTCACCAACCATCTGGCCGCTCGTTTGGCTTGGATTATCTGCTCTGATATTATTTGACCCGTTACCTTTACTGTTCCGTCCTTCAAGATATTGGTTATTGAAGAACGTTGGAAAATTGTTCCTCTCAGGTACAAGACGCGTTGAGGCACGTATTCATTTCACCGTGCACCGCGTCCTCAGAACACTCATATATTCTTTTATTAGTTTACGGATTTCTGGATGGGGCAAGTCATCGATTCAAGCGTTTCTGAGCTCGAACCTGACACTTCGACCACAGTGACCAATTTTGTAGTTTGGTTTTCACCCTGTCCAATCTATACACGTTTGTGTGCGTCTATGCTGAGGGTTTTGAAACCGATTGGCAGAGATGTGGAACTCAATCAAACCGTTGGCCAATTGCCTTCACACTCGCTATCTTACCGCTGCTCGTCCGCCTGGTTCAGAGCATCAAGCGTTACGCAGACTCTGGTTTGATTACCCACTTGATTAATGTGCGTATCAGCCGTTTCTTTTATTATGGTGAATATCAATTTCTTTCTTATTATAGGGTGGAAAATATGGATCTGGCATCGTCAGTTACTTGTTCTACTTTCTGTGGAGGCATCAGAGTATGTGTTGAACTGTCTTCTCATGCGTTGTCGACCAGACTGATATCACCACAGAAACGCACTATAACCCAATGTTCGCGATATGGCTGATTTTCAATACCATTTATGCTGTATATGCTACAAGTTGGGTAAGTCGCCCATTGACTCACCTTTGAGATACCATCTTGATATCATGTTGAGGACCTGCTAATGGATTGGTCTCTCCTTCGGCCTCACGCAAAACATTTCTTCCTTCGTGATGAACTTAGCTATTCGAATCACGTATATGTAAGTACTTAGCCCTTGGATTCTCGGTTTGACTGTTAACATATGGTGTATAGCTGTATTACGTCGCTATTGTGAGTACTCAGTTGCCAGAACTCTAGCTGAATTCTGCGGTCTCAATATCCTTTGATAGTTAACAAACGTCCTTATCCGGTTTGCCTGGGCATTTTACATCCCAGAGCGGGGGCCAAGCATGCAGATTCGTACTTTCGTCGTTGGGCTCTTGGAAATGTTGCGCCGAGTCCAATGGAACTTCTGTGGGTCCCAAATTGCCGTTCTACAACGTTAGGCGTTGCTTACGGCTCTACAGATCGTTTGGAGAATGAACATCTTGGCAACATCGATCAGTATCGTGTCACACGAGAGGTCCCGCTTCCCTACGCTTTTGATAGAGGTAATAGCGGGGATCATGACGATGATGGGGATGACTCAGAGCCCCATACTCCCACTCGGAGCAAGGACTGAAGCAGATTTTCTGATGATCCACACTCACTTGTTGATCCTCTCCATCTCGTCCCATCTAGATGCCTTACAATGCTCATACCCCCATTAGCTTTAGCACCTTTACTCTAAACGCTCCTTACTACCCCACTCTTTCTTCTCATCGGCGACGGTCCCGTTGTGCCATAGACATAGTGTATACCTTGTGCATGATTGCACTTTACCTCCAGTATATCTCTCATTCTTTGATTCGAACAAACCTTTCCCTTCCCTATCTATGTTATTTTCTATTTTATCATTCTTATTGGTGCTCAACCATTCACGTTACTTCTTCCTCGGCCGCCCGAACAAGACCGTGGCACCCTTCATCCTTATGCGAATTCGGTTCATATCTGACACCTGATCCAAGTACAATCTATTACCTCACTTACCAACATGCGCCCGTTAGAGATCATCGGCAAGAATTTTCCTCCGCAAATTGGTTGATTGATTATTTCAAACATATCGTAAGACAATAGCAATGCGCTGGTTGCATGACAGCGGCAAACTAAAGCTGATACAACTTCTGACAGTACGGTTTGTCCACGGAGATCATGTACGATACATTGCGGAACCGCTTAGGTGGGACATAGGAGATGTATCTTGAAGCATTACTTCATGCCCGAGGCAATCTGGTCTAATTCGCGCAGGATCATGGAGTTAGGACATTTCTTTCGTATTTCCCTAGAAAATCACGTTAGAATCGCGACCCGTTGAAAAAATGCCGGCTGCGCTCACTCCAGTTTGGCCTTGTCCCCGCGTTCCTTACATTCTTTTCCTGCCAGACGCCACTCCCCGCACTCCACATATAAATCGGCCCTCCTCGGTGAGTCACAACGACTAACGTATGCTATGGCTTCTTTGGCATGTCCTTTTTCGACCAGGTGACGAACGAATGGTTCGTAACCTATTGGGCTTCTCTTGGACCTTGAGAAGGCATCTAAACCTTCAAAGTCCCTGATCTCTGTCAGAGCGTGTAGCTTTAGGTACCAGAAACTACAAATCGTTTGATCCTTCATCAGTTTAAGGTTCGGAGAGACCGATGTTGCCATACCGTTTGTCGGGCACCTTGAAGTCGGCTTTGATCTTATCGGCTCGTTTAGATAGATTATTGACGAGGCACTGCCTAATTGCGCCGTTCACACTTAGCCCGAAGAACGGGATCTTCCCATCCGTCTCCCTCTCAAGATGTTGCTGCAGTGTTAGGAGGCGCACACTCTCGTCCATAATCTGTAATAGCCGGTCAGCAACCGAGGAAAAATGCATCGTATGCAAGTAGACTATCACCTTAGCCTCGAAGCTGCGATCCTTGTCCTCTGAGAAAAACCTCTGTGCTGTTTTGACAAATGTCAGTTTTGCTGCCCGATCCTGAGGGGAACTGAGTTTTGGAAAGAGGCAGTAGCGTAAATCAACTTACCGTTGCTCTTGAAGCATCGTCGAGGGACATAATCGCACTCTCAACCCGTCTATCATCGGAGTAATAGAAATCTCGCAGCATCTCGCGATCTTGCTCACGAGCATAAACTTCAAGCAACCTGCGTGCTGGTGCGAGCTTGTCGCCCCCATCCTCGATCAATCGGAAGAATGAACCTAAGGGAAGCCGTTTATGGAGATGGAGCAAAACGTGGTAAACTGGTGCAGACGTGAATATATGACAGAGCACATGTATATATGGAGGCGCACCCATATCTGTGTCGCCACTGTCGACAGCTTTACTAAGGGCTAAACGATCCTCTTTCATCATCAGCAAGAGTGGAACTTGGTCTGAAGCCTTCGTCTCGTGGTCTAAAAGCTGCGAAAGGAATCGTCAGCAGAGATCACATCTCTCTTCCGCCAACACCATACCTTCGTAGCGAGCCCTGCACGACCAATCTCCCATGCACGCTTCGCAATATCCGCATAACTCACATTTGTGCCTCCCAGCTGCTCAAACTTTTGCACGATCATCGCACAAACATCATCATCCCCAGACAACTCCGCATCTCTCCCTGTTCCCGTTGTCGAAGGCCGCGTTCGTGCAATCTTGGCGCAAGCCCAATGCTTCAACACGACGTCAGGCTTCAGGTTCAGGAAGGACGATATCCGCAAGGCAAGAAGGTGTAGGTTCCGGGATGTGAGCCGCGTTATCAGGTGAGAAGGGGAAGCGTAGTTGTACCTACCGAAGAGTTAGGGTGGTGTGTTACGAAGGTTTTGTGGAAACTTACTGTGAAAATGTGAGAGGGATCCCAATTTCATAGAACCTGACGGCGTTCAACACTTTCAATGTTTGCCCCATGTTGATGAAATCCGTCGGGTTGTGAAAATCCAGATATCCTCGTCCAAACTTTGCAGCCTACACGGCCTAGTCAGTATACACACCTCAGAGACAACAACACGGGAACGAACGTTGAGAAGTCGACGTTGCCAGTGGGGTTCCCATTCCTGACCAGCTGCATCGATACATTCGTCCACTGCTTTTGCAAGCTCGGGCTTGATGCTGCGGATGCTCTCATCCGCCTTTGGTGAACGGTTGTTGAAACTCTCCCAAGCGTCATAGAGGATTGCAGAAGGTGATGTCGATCCAGGGCGGAAAATTGACAACGTCGAAGCTGAACGCTAGGTCAGAAATGGTTCGGCGGCATGAAACTTTGCTAACCTGGCACTTTTTGAAGAAAATCACAAACTTCTGGCCCCATGATCCGTACACCATCTGTTTCCGTGACAGCAAATAGGGGGCCTGTATAGAAATATCTGTGGTGTAAATGCGTTAGTGTATGTCTCGGGAAGCTCTCCAAGTACGCACTGCAAAGTATCCGCAAAAGGTCCAACTAGAACAGCAAGCCCATCCCATACCAACATGATGGCATCGTTTCCACACCACTCAACCTGTTTAACGGGCCCTTCACTACCTACTACGTTGTTGGACTCAAACTCAGCCATGCTTCGTTGGAAGTCAGTCGACACTACCCAGAGTGTACCAGAAAATGTAAGCAGTGCGAGAGATTTGCCGTTGGGCGAAGGTGATATATGCGTGAAAGGCCCTCGGGATAAACGTTGGTCGATACTTTCGAGGTTGTCCACACTGAGGATGGTGGATTCAACTGAGAGCAGAACTTCAACGTGCCGGGAAATGTTGAGATCTGGTGGAATGATGGTCCATGTATGTGGTGGTTCAGAAAGGCCTAACGAGAACACGGTGAACATACGCAACTCTCCGTCGAAACGCGCCAAGAACTCACCGGGATCAGCTAGTGTCAAGGGCCGCCCTCCGTCCCAGTTCTTGACCTCCAATAAAATAAGGGTGCTGGTTAATGCAACTAATCCATTATCATGTATTCGTGCGTCGATGACACCGAGTTCTGCCGCCTCCGTCCCAAGAGAGTATTGCTGATATTCGCCTTGGAGATCATATATCCGGTACACGCCCTCTTCGTTCAACAACACAAGCCGCTCGTCAAGCGTCCAACCGAAGCGTATAACCTTGCCTTGGTCCCACTACATACTTTCATCAGCAATGTTGGACAGAGATAAGGCTGAAGAGATGATCCACACTAAACGATAGAAGTGCCTCCCCCGCAGGCGAATAGATCTGGACCTGGGACTTTGATAGAGCCGGTGCTGAGCGGTTCAAGGTTAATACCCTTGACGTGTCACGCATAAGTGCTAAACATCCTTCATTGAGCATCCAGCCCATGCACGGTGAAGATCGAGTCGCACCTATTGGGCCACCATACCGACACCCTGCGATGATGTATTGGCTCAGGTCAGGAAGCTTGCCGGAAATATTGTAGAGATGCTGGCGACGATAGAAGACGTTTCCATCCTGCATTGCCTGCCATGACGCAGTGGGATGCTCGTCCATGGTGACCAGATACGTTAACTTGGGCGAAACCAAGGGAGTGGTAGAAGTGTGAGGATGACACGTCCGAAAAGGGGCAAGTTCGCTTGCCTATTTCGTCACGCGAGCCAAGGTTCATTGTAGGTGACGTCCAGCACTAACTATTTGATACAGAACTACAGACTAGATTGACGTCGACAATAATAATCAAACGAAGGAATATGGCAAAAAAATAATGATACAGCATTGAACAGTTTAAATAGAATGATTAAGGAAGAAAACGAAAAACATGTCGACTACTAGTATTAAGTCCACAACTCGAGAAAAGCAAACTCAGCGGGTCATTTCAAATTCCATCGAGAAAAAATAACCATAGCGTCCGAAAAAAAAAAGGCATCCGTTAAGTCTATGTAAGCCGTAAAGGAACTCGAGCTCGTAGCTCGTCTTGACCAATTAACACGGAAACGTCCAGATAATACTGTAAGGATATATCAGCACAAGTAGAATTGAAAAGAGGGAGGAACCCAGACCTTGACCGACAGACCGTACCAATCAATGCAGGGAAGCATATCACTCTTCAAGGGGATTTTGGCTTTATAGAGCCCATCCGGTAGCGACATCTGGGCATCTAGAGAAGGGTGACTGCCTGGGTCGCATTGATGCCGAGGTCTCTTCTGGAATCCAATACACATATCGCTCCGAATTGTACGGGTTTCCAAGAATGTTTGTGTTGGAAGTTCAGGAAGAGGCTTGTCTCTTGGATCAGGAGACAGATCCGAACGGGCCGACCGTTGTCGTTGATGCACGTTCTTAGCAACCTTTCGCAATAGTTTGCCCCTTCCGGTTGGGGAGTCGGGATCATCGCTAGAAGGTGTGATCGGCGGTGTGGGTGGGAGACAGGTCTGTTCTGTCACGATGATCTGACGGATGAGCGAAACAGATATAGATGCATCGGCCGCTATCTCCTTCGCAAGAGGGAGGGATCGGGGATTCGTGGTGAAAACAACGAAGTAAGGTATCGTTGATGATCGCGAGAAGGTGATAGAAGAAGGGAGAGTAACCTGGCAACTGGCCGTTAAAATTTACCGTACGAAAGTAAAGATAGCAACGCTCACAGCACAACGAAATGGGACAGGACGTTCTGCCTTTAATGGCATTTCAGTCCACGATTCAAGATTTTTGGGCGACGCATCAATGGATTGGAAATCCTTGTCTGCTTGGACGATTATAGGAACCTCTAGACTACAATTCAAAGGAATGAGCCTCTGAGAAGTCCAATCAACGAAGCAGCTCACCTCGAACTATTGTCCAAGCTCATGCTCGGCTCCCAATGCGCCAGTATCCTGTATATGATAGCGTAGGGTTTCGATACAGGTTCGACGTCTTTCAGTGACGAGAAGGAACAAGGTAATTCTTCGCCCGCTCTGCAGCTGCGGGGAAAGTCAAACGAGAAAGGAAACGTGCGTTTCAAGGATCCAGGACCTTGGCACAAACAAGAGGCGCTTGGCCTCCTTCTCATGAATGAGGTCTGAAATGGAAGCAAAGATATATTCTCATTCGACGGGCATACGTTGGTATGAGTCGTCGATATGAGAAAAACGTGCTTATGCGAAGTAGGTTGGAGGTGCGGAGAGGTAGCCTCTTCGTCAGGCCCATCAACTGGGTCAGCCTTCACGTAGTGGAAGGCTCCTTCCAACTACAAATAGTACGATCAGAAATGCTCAATTCGGTGCTCCAAAGTGGAGGTTTGGACGCACAGTAACTGAGAGCCTCCCTGTATGGTGACAACTGGGGTCCAGGAAAACTTTGCCAGAGATCTTGTCGTTTTGACTAAAAACAGCGAGCGGCCCTCGACTATCATCCTTGATCTTGAGGGATGGACTATAAAGCTGTAGTTCCAGCTGAACGGATCTGAAGACCGGTCAATTGTTGTACACGATCAACAAGGCGACACTACTCGCCTATAGGTTGTCACATGAGAATATATTGCAGTCTGTATGCTCGGATGCAGCGGTCGTTGACCTTCCGAGGTTGATTCCGCTCGACGACGCATGCCCGAAAAGAATCCGTTGGCGAGAGCTTGATAGAGGAAGAGGTCGAAGGAGGGGGCGAATCTTTATTGGGTTCGATGACCAGAAATATCAGGGATGTGCTTGGGAATTCTTGGAAGTCAACGAGAGGCAAAATCTTATTAGCGATCGTATGGTTCTTGGTCCCAAGATGGACTGAATAACAGGATCTAGCGACTTTGATCACGACATTGGGATCAACGCAGCTGCGAGCCTGATTATGATTTGAGCCCTGGAATTCTGATGATTTTGGGCTTATTCAGAGCTGGAGAAGCTCTCTCACGTACTACTCGGCGAAAATTTGGCTGGAGTTACCCCAAATCTGCTAGGAAGACGGAGAAACATGTCCTAGAGCTATTCCGCATTCAAAATACAGGAAACGTTATGGGAAAGCGGACAAACCACAAGAACTCTTCTTCGAAATGTATTATTTCTCCATGCCCAAATTCGCACTCTTCCTGATACTGATGCGATACACGTGGTTATTTCTTGATTGCGTTGGGGGTTCATTTCATCCCTGGGAGCACCATAACAACGTTGACATGAGAGCGTGAACCTTGAGTGGATAGCAAAGTTTGTCAGAAGCAAGATATGTTTAGAATACCGGCTCCCACACCAATCCGTATTTGGTCTGACCACTGGACAGCTTTGGTCCGTGGGTGACCAACGAGTTGACACTTGGACGTTGATACAATACGTTATGCAAGCAGGTTGTTGATCCATCAACAATTTAGTAAAGGTAAGTGAGCTGGGGAATTGGATGAGCTTACACCTTCGCGAAAGTCCCGCACGATCGAAAACCCCAACAGTTGTGCCTCGAAAGCTCATCAGACGGTGGTCGAGGAAAGATACCACAGGGTTGTTCAGCATGTGAATGAATCACCTCGCGTGTCATCCCGTCCTCGATTTGCCGAGTCATACGGGAAAATGTTGTCCATTGGGGGAAACCTCTAAAGCGGTAGGACGGAGGCAGTCGTGATATCACTCAGGATCGAACGCAACTCGTCGGGAGTGTAGATGCCGTCCTCGGGCCAATCGGGTTGTGGCCACTCGGCTCGCAAGATGCATATTGTCCCAGGCATTAGAGCACAGTAGTCATGTGGCTACGACAAGGTGGCACAGGCCTGTGAGGAAGCGTCGTATATCCTTGGCGATGCTTGTTGCCCGAAGGGCGGAAGACTGGTGCCGAATTGGAAGTGTGAAAGACGATGAGCCTTGGGGAGAGCATCGGATGAGGAAACATCGACTCCCAGCACAAGCTAGATGGGTACCTGCGTGTGCTCCTCAAACTTGAAGTTCAATATCACTCTTCTCGCTCTCGTTTATATCCGCTAGCTCTAGGAACCTCATGCGATAATCTGAAGGAGAGATAATGAGTAATGATAATATCTTGCCGTTACGTGAAGGTGTCGCTGTAAGTTTGCTATGAGCTTCCAAGCTTCAACATTCAAAGCTTGAGACTCGTAGATGGTGATATGGACAACCAACTCTGGTAACAATGCCATTCATCGAGTGACCTCCGAGACCTAGTGACCTCAGCACACCCGGTTAAAAACAGAACCTAATGGAGCAGAATATGAGCGCTGTGGAATCCGACCGGCGGTTTTAGAACCATAATCGAAGACGTCGGCCGCCTGAGAAAACCAAATCAGACGGATGGGATGTTAGAGGAGCAAGGGTAAATTTATTTATTAAGTAAGTACCTGTTCCAGGAGTAACCGTTTCCCGGAGCCTGCCGAGAATCTACGATCGTGACGTTAGTAACAGTACCCGAATTGTAGAGATACGATAACACTGATTCATAGTTCAAAACTTACAGTCTGACCTCATATACGGAACCAATCCCGGCGATTGTCAAAAAGCAATATGGTCAAAGTTGTCGTCACTGGTATGTGCTCGGGTTGGGATCGAGCGCCATCTTGATGTTTTCAGGCAGGAGCGTCCGGTGTACTTGGATCCGCGATTTACAAGGCCCTTAAAAGGACCGATCATTCAGCAATTGGGCTTGCGAACTCGAGAGCAGGCGAAGAGCTTGTTCACCTTGATCTTACTGATAAGGATGCCGTCCAAAGGTTCCTCCAGGAGCTCAAACCTGACTGTCAGTACCCTATGCCTTGGTCAAGTCTGTAATTCTCATAGAGTCAAACCAGGGGTCATTCACTGTGCTGCGGAACGACGCCCTGATGTAGCAGAAAAAGTTGGGTTAATGTCCTTCATTATGGACATCCTTCTGACGTGTGGAATGTCACTTAGGATCCTCATGGAACTCAACGAGTAAGGAACAAGGCCTTCCTCTTCCTGTGGTGATGCCGCTCAGGCGGGTTGATCTTCCCAGCTTAATGCGGAGGTACCTGGATATCTAGCGTCTCTTGCGAAGGATCTCGGATATACGCTTGTCTATATCTCCACTGGTAAGGAGGCTCGACATGGGACTCACACGAACGGAGAATATCTTAAATGTAATACCAGACTACGTTTTCGATGGGACATCTCCACCTTATGGGCCAGCCTCCCAAACGAATCCACTCCAGCTATACGGTAAAACCAAGAGAGACGGTGAAATTGCCGTCTCTTCTGTCACTGGGGCCCAGGTTGTCATTCTCAGGGTTCCAGTCTTGTCAGTCACTTCCTCCGCTCTGAAACCACTCCTAGACAATAACACACGGCTAGATACGGTCCAGCCCCCAAGAATTCTGACTCAGCTGTTAACATTCTCCTCGACATCGTCCAAGATCAGTCAGGGAAGCAGTACAAAATGGACCACTACGCCACCAGATATCCCACAAATGTCGAAGATATTGCCGACTTTTTGGTTCGTGCCATAGGTGCAGTCCACAGCTTCATTAATGTCTCCTTAAGGGTCGTTCCTGAAACCCTATAAGGTCAAAGGGTTCCCCTTCCGCAAATATTGCACTATAGCGCCGACGAGCCCTTCACGAAATACGAAATGTGCTTGATCTTTGCCAAGATTCTGGGCGTCTCGCATGCCCACATTATACCAGACGCAAACCCACCAACGGGTGCTGGCGCAACGACCCGTCCCAGGGACTGTCAACTTTCAACAAAAGAAACAGAGGAGCTCAGAATTGAGGGTGGCCTTGGACTTTCCCTCTTCGAGGAATGGTGGACAAAGTATCTCGGGAAGCAGTGAATCCTAGTCGGCATTAGTTCCGAAGCAACTGAGCCGCGTTTGAGCCATTGTTAACGCTTGGTTTATGGATACCGGAATTGTTATCGCGAACAGCCTGTGTGAAATTCTGCGTGATATAATTGATGACGTTCAACGGCAGAGCCGATACTTACGCAGTGTCAGTCTCAACATTCTGAAACGCACAAATCAGGGTGTATTCACACCCATTCCCCTGCCACAACCTCTGCCTCTGCTCACTCCGGGCAGAGCTCTCGATGACAATATTCTCTTCCAACGAGCTCAAGTTACCTACAACAGTGCTAGACAGAGATGAATACGTCGAACTGTTTCAAGGAATAAGGAACACTCAAGCTCTTGTAATAGTGTTGTTCTCGTGGTTCGGTAAGCCATCTTCTCAGAAGTCGATCAACTAAGAAGTAATTAAACGGACCAGTTTATGAATACTGCATCACTTTTGCTAATGAGGTGGTTACTTGTGTCGTATTCCGGTCCTCGTCGCTTGTTCACGAGGCCTATGCAGTTGGGATTTTTCTGGGCAGAGAGAGAATGGACAAGGGGCAGAGGGTTATTTTTCATAGTACGTCCGTTGCTCACCCCTAATATATGTACCGTATTATCTTACGACGATTTTATCAGAGTCGTTATACGACGTGGCCTGCCATGGTGTAAGTCTCAAAAGCCCTAATGATGGTAGGCGCTATTGCTAATTACCCGGCTCCGTAGCATTTCTTTGTATGGTGAGCAACGAAGTTCGCCAGCTACCTTTGAAAGCTGAGATCCCAACTATAGTTGTGTTGGTCCCAAATCCAACCCTTCAGGTACAGGCCCAAGGCACCGTGCCTCTCGAGTTGACGACTGACAGACCAATCCTTCTCTCGTAGACGTGAGATACTGTCCGCTTTTCTAAAGCTGTCGTTTTCATACTTTCCCCAGATGTGCAAGGAACATCCAGGCCTCACTCATTTACAACCTCTTATGCATTTGCATAGGCCAAGGCACGGACACCTTCCTCATGGATAGACAAAGGTCAAATGACGGAATCTCTTAGTTCACATTGCCAACAAATTCTGGAATATCTTTGAACATCGACGTCTCGTCCGGCTTGGCCTTTCATTAGGCTTCGGCCTCTCACTATCGCTCTCGCTGACCCTCCTAATCATATCCACCAAGAGCCTCACAATCGTGACCACGACGGATGAACTAGGTACTTCCTTCGTCTCTATCGGTTGCATGGCCCGCCCCCCGGAACGTTACTGGACAACATACATTCCTACACTGCTCTATCATGTTCGCCACCCGTCTTTATTGCACTTTGACCGATTCTGATGTTGAGGCAGACTTACCTGTATTCTTTAGCGATTTCTGTGGCAGTGATGAACCGGAGCTTTTGGAATATATCGGAATCAACAAGAAAGGTTCTCTGGGAGTAAGTGAGCTCCGATTCGGGCTCCTAGTAACTTCATGACCGTTTTGACATCGTTTTCAGCGGTAGTGCCATGTATCTGATTGCTCTAGGTACGACGTCATCAGCACATCCGATCAACGATGCTTTCAATCACACTACACAGTCACCCTTCTATGGACAATGATCTGCTCCTCACAAATCCGTGTTCAATGGGTACGCCACCATCACATCCATCACATCCACTCAGGCATTGCTCTTCAAACTCACACGTCCACCAACAGCTCAGCATCCCAGCAACTTTCTCCCCGTGCGTCCACCTGCCTGCCTACCCTTCTTTCGCTGGGATCTTTACTCACGAACAACGCCACACACAGAGTTGCACTCACCGCCACTTCTATCACACTCAGTCGTACCTCCATTACCACACGTATGCTTCTGACACACAAAACAAGCGTCCTCACAGACTCCGATCCCATGACCAACGTAATCGAGTTAATGCCCATGCATAAACGAAGGCAGTCTATCCAGCGACATCAAGAGATTTCCTTTACAATGCGCTTTGCAGCCTCTAGTCAGTTGACATCACCGTGAAGTCGAGGTGAATGGTTGGCCGACGATGATGTACGTTACTTGACGTCCCATATGATATGATTTTGCGTACCATAGTTTGATTACGGCCTATTCGTTGTAGTGATGCCAGAGGGTTGGTTTCCCCAAGTATGCACATCAAATGTTTCGCATCTGGTGACGTTGAGGGTCGTTACTTAACTGTGCTGGGTGAGGGGAACCTCCGTGCCTTCCTGGGACAACGGTTTGCAAGGATACAGTATATGATGTACCAATTTGACATGACGCTATTCTAGTCCCCGACGATGTAATATACCGTCAGGACAACGAGATAGAAATCTCCGACGGTAACTATCGTGAGTTGTCTGTTTCCTGAGGAAGCTGAGCCTGTAAGGTGGTTGATCTCCATAATCTCCCTTGGGCAAAGCTCCAATCTATGCCAGAAATACATCCTCTCGCAACGGCCTAAAATGAACATCCAATATCGGTGTTGCTACCTCCGTCAGCCACACGACCTCTTAAAGCGAACACATTCTCGATGGGAGGATACAGAGCGGTCGAAGACTTTTAATGTGTGAAAATACAGCAACGACCATGCGCACGAGAAGCGTGATATGATCCATAATGTGAGAAAAAACCACCGGAGAGGCTTAATGGAGAGTGGGCTCATGCATCAATATGAATCACAATCTTGCTTCGTCTTCCACGGACGAGGCAGTAAAGGCGATTACACTAAATATAGACTTGTATCAGAAGGGCGGGGGTCATGGAGCATCCTCCACAGAGGGATGTATGTCTCTCTAAATAGGCGACATGGAAGAGTTGCTTTACAGAATACGGTATTATCATGTACTGTGAAGCCCAAGTCCGAAGAAATTAACACACTAAAAGCTAAACAATGTTGGGCAGAAGAAACGGTCGTCTCGTCGAAGAGTGCCTTGCCTCTATATGATGTGGAACAATTAACAATCTCGTACGTCTACTAGCGATAAAGATCAGTTTTATTTGCCTCCCGAGGTCTTGAAGAGGACAAGGCCAGCAAGAGCGACGGAATATCCTGGAAGGTGCATGGTCAGAATTCATAGTAAATGAGGGGCTCAACTTGCTCACCAAAGACCTGAAGAGGAGTGATTTGACTGCCGAATATGAGGACGGAGCCTGTAATAAGGAGGATATCCTATTTGGCATATTTCAGCGGTTATTCTTGTGACCTACTCGTTTATCTCACCTTGAAGACACCGGCGAGGGTAAGCACCAGGCCACTACCAACGCCAACAAGGAAAACCGCAGCAACGTTCAAGAGGAAAGCAACAGCTGCGTTACTCAGAAGAACGGTGGCGCCAAGCCTGGGCAGTTCATAGAAGGGAGCCAAGCCCTCAGTGAAGGGGAGGAAGATGAGGTTGATAGCAGCGCAAACGGGAGCATAGTAGTGTAGTGATACCAAGGGATCCATCTTGAGGTTGTGGAGAAGGACTTGGATCATGACAAGCCGGGAAGCCTCGAACTGAGTGTGGGAGTCAGCGTTTAATGCATACTAGACATGGGTGGCACTGGACGTACAGCAACAGCGGCAGCTTGGGTCAGGAACCCAATTAGATTGAAGCGTAATTCTCCTTGTGATGCAAGGGCGACGCCGGACGAGATCATGAAGACGATGATGGCGAGCTTCTTGTTGGGATCTTGAAGACGGAACGACCACTGGATCAGAAGAATCGCGACGGGAGTGAAGGCCTAATGAAACGGGGGCATCAGAGAACTGGACAAGGCATGCAGCATGTGAAGATAAATACAAACCTTGAGCATCTGGATATACGCGACGCTGAGGTAAAGGTATGCGGTGTTGCTGAGGATAAGGCTTCCCGAAAAGAGGAGGCCGATAGGAAGAATCGATTTGACAAACATGTCCTTGGTCATATGTACATCCTTGAGGCCGTCAAGGAGGTGAGTTGTCCGCTGTAGAACGCGTGTCCCCATAGCTGCGAAGACAAGATGCCATGTTACGAGGAAGACAGGGTACTTGAAGTCAAGGGTATTGTAGAGGTAATTGTTGTAGATAATGACAGCCGAACTGAGTGCAATCCAGACTGGGATAATGGCTGCTGCAGTGGCTTTCGGTTTCGACCTGGGTGGGCTAGCAGAAACAGGGGTGGGTAGCGGCGACTGGGAGTCTTCTTTGGACTCGGGGTCGATAAACTGCTGCTTTTCATCGAGGTTGCTTGTACTTGAGGACATTGTGGGTGGGGCGGCTCGGCGGGTGAGGCAAGGACGGGGACGTGATAGAAGGGAAACGGGAGGAAGCAGGAAGGGAAGAGTAAAGGCTGAAGGGGAAACGAATGGATAAGCGCTCGCTGGCACGAGAAACAGGCGAAATACTTACAGCGTATGGATTTGGACTGGACAATAGGAGGTTGGTGGTGGTAGAAAATGAAAAAAGGCCTGCTGGGCTGATGCTGGGGCGGCAAGGGACAAATTATACACAACACGCTCCGCCCTGACCGCTCAAACTCGAGCATCAGTCAAGCCGTCTCCTCGGCTCGTGTTTGTTCCTATTATTCTCATCTCCATCTTTCTATCGGCCCCTTTTCTCCTCTTTCTCTGGATCATAACCCTAGCACCGTCTTCCCCGCTTGCCTCCGGATTCACTTCAAAACAGTTGCCGCCCAGACTCTGCACCTCCATCGGTAGTGAACGTTAAATATTCGATGCCCAGGACGCACTCCCTCAAGAATGTCCTCGGTGCGTCTGCGCTGACCCCCCGCCCCGCCGTTTCACATGAGCGCCCATTAGTTTCAACACTTCAGGCTGACCCTAAGTTCAGTTCGTGAAAATTCCCCGGTTGCCTATATTTATTATCCATGCAAAAGTGGATTCATAACTGGGTTCTGCCGGTCACCCGGTGGGATAACCACGGCCTTGATTCGAACAACTTGTCATGGTAGCATTATAATTCCAGGAAGGAAAGGTCATGACTCGCCGTGAGCGTCAGGCTTGCATTGCGGCCAATCGTCCGTTACATAATTCGTTCATTAAGTACGGTGCTTCAGAACGATCGAGGGACATTCACGTAGAATCATAGTCTTCCTACAGCTTCGAATCTTCGACCGTCACCTCCCTGATCAACAAGAGTTGCAATGTTACGATCTTCATTGATGGCGCTTGCTCAGTGAATACAGACCAGAAGCCCGCTTCTGTTGCGGCCCAACTCGCAACTTGTCGAGACCTGAGATGGTCCTCAACCCAGTCAGAACGTCGAAATCTCGACATCGTCATACTGAAATGCCTCCGGGGTGCGTTTGCCGTGATGGAGCGTTCAAATTGTTACCGAGGCGTTGTAATGATGCCGACTCGGTGTATCTTGTTTGCATTGTTAGTCTATGACCGACCCTTATCAATAAGTGGAGTTAAAATGGTTGGAACACTCCATCCCGTAAATCAGTGAAAAATGCAGAGGACTTCAAGGAACTGCAGAGGCACATCTAGTTCCCCGAAGCTACGCCTTCTCGCACGTGTATAGGAAATACAGTCAGATACACGTGGTCGGCAACTTGCTCTCTGAGTGAGGGACGACAATCTACCAGCCGGATACCTTCTTCAATTTTCGCTTCGTCCGCCCTTGTCTTATTCAAATATTCATGGCTGACCTTATCTATCTGTCTCGTCTTCCTGATCAAGCGTCCGGCCATTTTCTCGCTGCGATGTTTAGATTCTAACCACCCCACTCGCCGGATCCCGCTGTGAGTCTGCGACATGTGCTTATAGGATGCTTGTATCTTGTTCCTTTCTAACACTGGCGGCACTACATAATCGGGTCACCGAGCCAGGACGATCCTTTGTATGCCCTCCTTTCTCCCCTCATGCGACTGCTATCAGTCACATCGCCGGCCGTTCCCTGTATTCTTTCTTAGCTCGGCCAAGTCCATACGTGGTGGAGGCATAGCATCGACTCAGGCCTCCAAAAGACGGTGTTACCGTAACCCCGTAAACAATTCGTCAAGTTCTCCCATTTCAGCAGAGCAGGACAGTCAATGTCGTTTTACTTGGGTACGTGTAGCCTGGTCATCACCTGCACCTGCTTGTGCCGCCCTCTAGAGCCATTTTTCTCGGTAATGCCTTGCTACGATTCAGCCAACACGAGGACGCGTTTTGGCCGCCTGCCAACCCAAAGTCAGGCATATACTTCCATTTGACGCATCTAGATTTTTCCTGGTTGTGCAACTGAACTCGATCTGAATAATGAAATTTCTTGTTTCTTCTTGAGCATCCCTGGGGTGTTCAAGCTCTCCAGAACACCTCTTTTTACCATTTCCTCGAAAATTCAAAATGCACAGATTAATTGATAGCCCTGGCGATAGTCAATCTCCGGTCAGCTTGTTCTTTGAAGCAGGTTTCCAAGTAACTCGTAGCACGTCTTCCAGTGGGCGGAGCTTCTTTGACCACATTTGTGATGTACTTGTATACCCCATTTCTCCAACAGACGTGAGATCGTGTAAGAGTGATTCATCTCTAACTTCTTATGCTACTGTCTGTGGGCCCTGTGCGTGAAGGATTGCGGGCCGTACCTGAGATCGTTTCGCCTACATAAAACTATAACTACCATCATCAGTTCGTCATCCCGCCCCTCACGCTGATGGTTTTCCCGCCATTCTCCATAGCTGGTTATTAAGTGTGCCTCCACCAGCATCCCCCATAGCTGTTTATGGTACACACCGAGGACGGGGATGTTCGTCGTGATCCTTTCGCATCCCATCCTTGCCCAGTCCCACCCAACATTATGGGTAACCGACTCTGCAACCAACCCCTTGCAAGTGTACCCACAGCGGGGAATAAATAGTGTGTATATGCTACGCGCTTTCAGCGAGGTTCTGGTGTGGAACCAAATCATTTACAATTCAGTTCTCGGCGAAAACTCGCTAAAAACTCACTGAAAACAAAGATTGCATATACACTCTAATAACGAATGTGATAAGTTTCTACGGTGTTGGTGCATCGAGATCGGGGTTAAAGGGTTTCTATCGGACGAGGGGCGGTGACCTCGGGAGTCGGGAGTCGGTACTCAGTACTCAGTATGGGGAGGAAAGTGGAGCTAACAAAATGGGAAATCGATGAAGGGGTGGGCGGCCAACGGCTCTCAGCATCTTCGCCACCGCATTTCGAGTCCGCAATCTCGGATTATCATGTTAAAACGCTCATAAATCCGGCAAAGTTAGTGCTTGGCGTTAGGTTTCTGTTTGAAACTCTGTCAGTGAATAACTTCCAACAAATGGTACTATGTTACTTAATGGTTGTAGCGCCTGCGTAATACATACGTATCGGTGCCCTTTTTTTTCGCTAGATAACGCCCTTTTCCAATTGCTCCGTAGATATGTCTGCAATCGTCCGCCGATGGCAAATCGGGATCATTGCAGGGTGCGACCCTACTCAGGGCTCTTTTTAGGAGGCTGGCCCAGTATTTAAGACCATCAAACGACAATCAAATTAAAGTTGCGTCCTTCCACCACTTCCACTACATCCCCTTATCCACGACCTTGCACCCCTTGCACTACCTAATACCATGAGCCATCGGATCTACTCCCCAGTCCCAGTCGACGGAGACCCGGACAATCTCGTCACGCATTGTACAAACTGCGAACGATGCTGGATCAAGTCGACTCGAGATATGGCAATTTATGTCGACGGTGCTTGCTCCGGGAATGGTGCACCAAACGCTCGGGCTGGAATAGGCGTGTTTATCTGCTGTAACTCGGATCTCAACGTTTCTGCGCTTATAGACGGGCCGCAGACCAACCAACGCGCCGAAATACGTGCAGCTACTGCTGCATTGAAGCATGTTCGGCAGTTCTTCCTTGATGGGGAGTTCCGAGGTCCAAGACGCCCAAGGGGGGTCGTGTTAATCACCGACTCGTCGTACCTCGCTAATGCTATGACGGACTGGGTGTACAAATGGAATAAAAATGGGTGGAGGACCTCGACTGGGAAACCAGTGGTGAACGCCGACGACTTTATGGAACTGGATAGTCTTCTCCGATACCTCGAGGATCACCGCGTTCCTGTACGATTCTGGCTCGTTGCTAGAAAGTTCAACGTGTTGGCGGATGAGTTGGCGAAGAAGGCCATCGAGCTCTAAATACTGTAATACCATGGCGTCGATCCCTAGGTGAGTGCATGAGTTCTCTACAGCTAAGGACTGCTTCTAATCGCATCGCCCCATGACAGCATCTTAAAACCACTCACTTGCACGCACCCCGCCATTTCATCAGGCCCTCTGGCAATCAAACACATTCGTTCTTGTCCACTTTTACTGGTATCTTATCGCATCGCTTAATTCCTGGTACCTTATATGCACGTATTTCCAGGGTGAATAAGCCACTGAGGGCCTCGAAAACCCTCTCCTTTTTGAAACCCTTCGCCCTACTTCTATTTGTGTCCCCACTTGATCAGTGACCAGCAGACATCTTTTCAGCTGATCTTGTCTGCTACTTCGCGCGGTATCTTGCTTGACATGCCAATTCTGCGATGTTGAGTTTCCACCTTTTTCATGGTGTCTACCTATTTTTAGGCTCTTAACGGCATGCTGATTCGACGAGTCACGGCGGGCATCCAAATCCAACTTCCTAACCACGATGCTTCGTAGCAGTGTTGTGCCAGTTAGCGTAACTGCTGCCAAAGCTGACAGCAGTTACGATAGCGGTCAAAAGCTGACTTTTGATGGCAGCTCGACCGACAGCTTTCTCACGCAGCGCAATTGGTCAGTGAAGACGGGGCATGATTCTCACTCATCGTCCAATCAGCCTTCGGTCATCACCGAGAAGCTGTTGGACCCTCGTTAGGCCGTGTGAAAGCTGCCAGCTGCCAACAGTTGTCAGCAGCCGCCAGCAGTTGCGGTCACTGCTAACCATAACTGCTGTCACAGCCGTGTGATGGCACAACACTGCTTCGTAGTACTTCGGTAGTAGGCTAGGTTATTTTATTTTCCACCACTGATTGCGATAACAGAAGGCGGGAGCATGTGGCCCCGTGTCCGCTTATAGTACATACTGAGCCCGGTTCCCACCTTCACTCCCTCACTCACTCTCGCACTACAACACTCAAACCAGTCTGATGAATGACCATCGATCATCTATATACTCCCTCCATCTTCTTCGATTGAAGATGTACCCCTGACGCCATATTCTACCGCTGTGGGCATTGTCAACGCTTCCATCCCTAGGAAGCTTTGTTCGACCCTCATGGGCCATATGTTGGAAGGGGCCAGGCCTGGGCTCTGGGATGGAATATGCTAGTGCTGGGGGGTATCCTTTGACCTCAATCCGCCTTTCAACCTTTCTGGGTTTACCAAGGGAGGATTAAGGATTAGTGAACGTGCTGAAATCCAAGCAGCTACCAGTGCATTGAAGAGGGGTGAAGTAGAACCACCTCGATAAGAACTTGCACACCACGGGCATTATATTAATGTCCGATTCAACAAATCTTGATGACGGAAAATATATACAGATGGCGGAGGAACGATTGGAAGGATGCTAGAAGGCGACTAGTTGCCTATTTGTTTTACTGTCCAATTCTGGAACATCATGACCGGGATTTATAGTCACTAGGCATCCCTGTACACCTTTGGCATGTATCTACTTTCATGGAAACTCGCGGCACGAATCCGAAGGTCCTGGTAAACTCTGCTGTCTTCTTTAACGGAGTCTCTGAGAGTATAAAATGAGGTACCAGGACGCCTTCTATCAAAATCATCTCTTTGACTTTAACCTCAGCTATCATCGCTCTCTCAATACCTTTCCCCAGAGCCAGTTCTCATATGTCGAACCGCACATTTCTGCCTCCCCGGATTGGGAACTCTAATGTAGACAACATACTCTTCAGGCGTGAGCATAGAGGCTTCACCAATATTCTCCGACCAGGTAGAAATGGCGCATCTGTATCCCAGGACATCGCCATCTTCGTTGATGGTGCATGTCTAGGTAATGGGACAGAATGGGCCAGTGGGGGAATGGGTGTGTACTTTGGACCTGACTCGCGCCACAACATATCCCAGTCCCTCTCTGGCCGACAAACCAGCCAACGTGCAGAGATCAGGGCTGCGATACTGGCATTGCGGAAGGTCAAGAAGTTGTTGAATAATGAGGAATTGGATGCAGAAGTGGTTGTTTTGGCATCGGATTCTGCATATCTTGTTGACGCGATGACAAGGCATGTAGAAAGATGGCGATGTAATGGGTGGATGAATGCTCAGGGGGGCGAAGTGGCGAATAAGCTTGACCTCCGGATTCTGGACAAGCTCATTGACGAGTTGGAGGATGAGTATGGGGTTTATGTCAAGTTCTGGAAGGTGGATAGGGAGGATAATGAAGAAGCTGATGGGTTGGCGAAAGATGCTGCAGGATATTATGATGATTTGGATAGTGATTGAACAACTGCTGCTGGGGGCACATAAGTATAGGTCCATCGGGCAAGCTTCTCCTACATTCTATTCTTTGGAACGATATTGATCCTCAGCTTTAGATTACTTAATACAGGTTGCGCCAATGCTATGAATTTGCCCGTCTATAGTTACTTTTGATTTGAGACAAGCTAAATGGATTCTGTTTGTTCTATACAATCACTTGGAGTCATCATCATATCTGGGCTGCCTGTCATTTTACAAGAACATCACAGATCACCATCCACGCAATTACATGCTCCGAGTCAATTACAGGCACTGGCTTGAGTAGATCATTTCGACTAATCCATTCATTCATTTTACACAATCGACTCAGGGTTTATCCGCAATTCGCGTTCAACACTTCACTGCATTATATTTGGTAGCGGCGGAAATGCTACTTAACAGTATTGCTCCACATGTACTTCCCAAGTTCGGACTACATAAAGTATCGATTACTCGGTCGTCTGACTACTTCCGTGACCAAATTCGGCGTGATGCGTATTTGAAAATGCAGCCAATTCGTCCGAGTTCCGACATGCCATTTGAAAATCACGCTCTGACAACTGTTGCTTGCTTGTTACTCTGCTTATCCTCCAAGCCCCCCCCCAAGTCTGCTCTTCCACATACCTCATTCTTTGTCTCAGACCTATACTTCGATGTCAAACCGCGAATATCTGCCTCCCCGAATCGGGGAACAGACGCCTCTAGACATACTATTTCGGCGCAGGGGAAGGGATTTCATCAACATCTACAAGCGAGCTGGGGATGGGGTTATCATAGGGCGAAGCATTGCTGTGTTCATCGACGGTGCATGCACTGACAACGGGACGCGCTGGGCTCGTGCAGGAATGGGTGTGTACTTTGGGCCTCGGTCACGGTACAACTTCTGCATGCGGCTCCAGGAGGGCCGAAAAACAAGCCAACGCGCAGAGATCAATGCTGCTATAGTTGCATTGCGTAGGGTCCAGGAGCTGGTGGAAGGTAAACGTCTGGGTGCCAAGACTGTGGTTTTGGCCTCAGACTCGATGTATGTGGTCAAGGCAATGACGGAGTGGGTGGAAGAGTGGCGAAAGAATGGCTGGTTGAATATCCACGGTCGGAGGGTGAGGAATCGAGACGATTTTCAGGAGCTCGATGCGTTGATCGACGACTTGGAGGAAGAACATGGAGTATATGTGAAGCTTTGGCATGTGGATAGGGAGTATAATGGGAATGCCGACGAGTTGGCGAGGAGAGCCCTCGACTAGGGCAGCAGCGATGGGAGTGGCTCAGACTATTACTGGTCGAGTAATGGCTAGTGACTGTGGCACAGATCTAGGTAAGGAACCTGCTCAACTTTTGTTCCACCTGTGCTGATGCCGAGCACGGATCGCAGCCTATCGTGGCGGGTTGGTCAGGTCGTTGGCCCAAATCTATTTTTGTAGTTGGGAAGCGTTTAAGTATCCATGAACGATCGACTCCCGTCGATCGTCTTTTTTTTTTACTAATATGTACATAGGCCCACCGCAATGGAAACACGCCTCTGATGTCCTCAGTCTGCCATTTTATAATTGAGCGGATGACTGCGACAGACCGAGTCTACCTATTCCCTCGCATGGGCAGTTCTACTCCAACGGACATTCTGGACGATTATGAGCTCGGTGATGCATTCACTTACGCCCTACAGAGATAAAAGGCTGGGCCATCACTGCATCAGGGGGAAAGATTATCGCTATCTGCGTTGACGGGCCATGCCGTTTCTGCCTAGGGATGGGGACCCTCTTTGCACCCGATCCTCCTCGCATCTCTGTACCGTTTCGAGTGCATCGCAGAAGGTGCAACAGTTGAGGTCCTTGAGTACGAAGACCGCCATCCTAATCTCGGTTTCGTTATGTTACGGGGCGATGATGGCGTGAGTGGACAAGTGGTAGGATAACGGGTGGACGAATGCGAGATGATGGGAAATAACAAGTCGGGCTGACTTGGAGGAGCTCGACAGTTTGATTATCGATTTGGGCAAGGTACCAGGGGCGTAGGCTAAGCAAAGCTGTGGTACGGTGGAAAAGGAAGCAAAATGGGAAAACCAATGGGCTGGCGAGGAAGAGGATTAGTTGCTATTTCAATAGATCGGTCGGGTAGATTTCCTCGTTTCGGCGCAACGATACACACACCTCAGCTTGCGCTAGGATGGGTGCTTGCTTCGCGCTCAACTTCTTTCACAATATCTCTGTAACGAGTTTAATTGGGTTGGTCAGGTTGATCTCAACCTTTTACGCCAAGTATCGTCTGGCACGAATAAGTTCGTGTTTCCTGTTATCAGGCTGTCCTACCGACGCGACGTAGACGAAGCGTTGTAGGAACGATGATGTAACCGAGACACCTTGAATAGTGATGGTCGAAGCCAGTATGGTCCAGTTCCAGTAGGCCGATTTACTCTGCTTGATCTATTACCTTCTTAGGACTGGGTGATCCTCCCATTTAAACGGATCCCAGAGCATCCACTCGCTTCAAACTCCTACGTACACAAGTATCATCCAAACATAGAGTCATGAGCCGAAACTACACGCCTCCGCGCAGCGATGCAACGCCCGATGATGTCGTCTGGACTCGACGCTCTGCCGACTTCGCCAACTTGCGACAGACCCGCCGAGACGACAACGGTCGCATATATGCTACTAGAAGCCGCGACATCGCCATATTTGTCGACGGTGCCTGCGTCGGAAACGGAACTTTTCACGCTCGGGCGGGAATGGGTGTGTACTTTGGGCCAGATTCCAGGTACAACGTTTCGCAGCGACTTTGGGACGGAGTGCAGACCAACCAGCGCGCGGAGCTTCGCGCCGCCATTCTTGCGCTGGAGAAGGTCACGCAACTCGTCGATGACAAGCGTCTGCAGACGAGGAACGTCCTGTTGATTTCCGACTCGAGCTATACGGTCCAGGCTATGACCGACTGGGTGTACAGGTGGAGAAACAACGGGTGGAAGAATTGCAGAGGAATGGAGGTGACGAACAGAGACGATTTCGAGAGATTGGACGAATTGATTGAGGACTTGGACTACATCTATGGTGTCTCGGTGCAATTTTGGCTCGTGCCGCGGGGCTACAACCAAGAGGCCGACGAACTGGCAAAGGACGCAGTAGAGTGTTGACTTCATATCTTGGTTGCGAGTTTTGCACAAGCAGTGAGCATTCATTGGCTTTTCAGAGGCGCACTCAGTTATTTGACATGGTTGCAGAAAAGTAGTTTCGTAGTAGTTTCGTCGTTCGTTCCAAGATGGTTTTTTTCAGGAGTTGGTTGTGGCACAGGCGCACTTCTAGAGGATTACCCTGTGAGCCACTGTAATTTCATGGAAGTAGGGTAGAGAAGGAGTGGGCTTGTAACGGTGTAAACGCGATAACCATACCACTCTGATATGTGAACATTTGGATATAAGTGAGAGGGGGTACGTCAGGGTCAATCTCGGCATCCCGGTACCTTATTGAGCGAAATTACGGGAGGTTCCGGCCGTCAATCGCCGAATATCGAGGCTTGATCACCTCAACCACGGTGACGCAAGGCGACCGGTGACCTTCCGCTGCCCTTATGTCTAGCCTACAAGGCTACGTCGACCGTCGCGTCTTTCTTGTCCTTCAGGACGGTCGCGCCATCGTGGTATGTCCCGTTTCACAACCCAACATATCATGCCTCTCACCTATCTGATCACAGGGCGTCCTCGCTGGTTTTGACCAGAAATCAAACATCGTTCTTTCGGACTGCAAAGAGCGCGTGTTTAGTATGGAGGAGGGCGTCGAAGAGATCCCACTGGGCTTGTATCTCGTCAAAGGAGATATGATGTATGCGTTCAACTCTGTTCAAGCGAAGGTGCTGGACTGAACTGACGCGTCTTTTCAGCATCTTGATAGGAGAATTGGACGAAAATATCGACAATTCCGTCGATCTATCCTCAATCCGCGCTGACCCTATACCACCAATTCGATATTGATTAACCCGATAATGCTGCATGTCGATATGCTCTTGAGACTCCGCCACTTCCCCCTCACCCTATGGTTTCTTCGGGCATTCCGTTATTCCGAGGCAGTACGGGCAAATGCTGGGCTATCCAAATCTGTTTTCTCCAGCCCAATCACCATCGGAAGAAGAGGTGCTACATCCAAAACAAGTACGACAACTGGATTCGGATGGGAGGCGTCCAGGTGTTTTGTTACCTTTGGAGCATTCAGATATTTGGCTGATGTTTCTGTCTTTTCGAGTTCCCCCCAGTTGCTTTTCTTCGGGCTCTCCTTGTTCCTTACCGCACATTACATTGTTCTTTCGCATATAGCTACGGCGTAATTCCAAGCTAAAAGCAATTTCCGAACTCAACCATCGATGAATACGAGCTGTTCGCACACTGACATAGCACACTATCCTGTCATAACAGATACTGCACCTCGGTAAGTTAGAACAGTGGCTTACGGAAAATAACTTGCCCTCTGAATGTTTCATCTTTTTGCTCATCAAACAGTTCGCCCGTCGCTTAACGAATCCTCCAGTACATGTACCACATCCTTTGCGTTGTGCAACTCTCCGTGGATTGCAATCAAAACCGCATGGCATAATTCCTTGCCACCCGGCCTTGGACTGGTCTATGCCCCCCGGCTTCGCTATTGCAAACCGTGGTTACAGCCGAAACTCGTTCTAGGCGGCGATAGGATTCATGTCAAACGCATTCCATCATCCCAAGAATACCACGACTTTCTGAGACCCTCTTGCACCTAAACTCTCACATTACACATCAGGAGACTAGTCCGATGACTCTTGTTGCTGTGCTTCGCAAACACTCGCCTTGCTACTACATAACGAGCATAACAAAGCTTCTGCCTTCAGGTTCATCGCTTTCATCACTTCCTCCCCTTTGTCCGCGGATTGTCCTCCGGCACTCCCAACTTCTCAGATCTAATCAGGGGCTCCTTCTGTAATCCCGTCGCCTTTTGGTGAGTATCGACAGTCGCTGCGTCCAATTCTTCCGGAGCTGGAACTTCCGAATCGTCCTGAAATACGGTTCGTCAACACCACAGTTACCAGAGAACCAATGAGTCGCGTACCATGCTGGCGACATCACCTGCGCAGAAGGTTGCGAAACGGTCAGAATACTTCTGATTTGGCATGATAGACAGCTGACACTTACGGGCTGTTTGTGGATCTGGAGCCTCGTTGAACTTGGATGTGGTGACGTACACTCCTTCGTCTCTGCGGGTTGTACTCGCGTTAGCAGGAGGGTCTTCGGAGAGCTTAGAGTATCTGTTATTGAAGCTTTCTCTTGACATGGTTGCAGGTGAGATTGGGGCTTCGACGTTGAATATGAGTTCCATATACTTTACCTTTGATCATATTCGGAGTAGTTGACGTCATGGACCTCCAGGGACCAAACGTTTCGGAACAAGCCGAAGGTCTATGACAGCAGCGTTGAGCACATCCGTTGGGAACGTTTCATAACCGGACGAAGTCTGCTACCTAAAGAAAATGGGTAAAGAAGCTCCAATCTTATTATCATTGGACTAATGATTCACTCAAACTGCTAGTGCTCGTATGACAGAAGGGCTCTAATGACTTCAGAATTCATAGAACAGCTCAACCACGTTCTGGTTTATATGACTGGATGGGTAGGGTCGTTCGGGTCAATAGTAGGGACATTCATCAGGCCTCAGGACGGGGCCAGGACATAGGCTTGGAACTACCCACATACACTTAGGGTTCCGCATGGATTTTGCGCACAAAACTCTTGCCCAACTCTTGCCTAACTCTTGCCTAACTCTTGACTAACTTACCGAGGGACACTGAGTGCATGCGTATACCAGATGATATTATGAATGGTACGCAAGACAGTCGAATATATCTACACATAAGTCAATACACGAAAGTGAGGCAGAGATAAACTAGGTGTCCCAAAACTCCAAACCAGACGCCAAACACCAGGCGTTAGTCAAGAAACTTAAATGAGATCCAACGATGAGGGAAAGGTGAAGGGATGTCTCAAGAATCTTGTACTAGCATGATACGCTCCAGTGTCCGTAAGACGTCTTCTTTTGATATAGGGGATGTCGGAGCACTCGGTATGCTGGACACGAGGGATGTCGTAGCTGCGAAGTCGGATTTTCCCGCCCCACCAAGGGTGGCATGCACGACAAGACGCGCTACGACTTCGCCCTGGAACAAGAGAACCAGAGTGAGCCGACAAGCACTCAGAAAGAAGGGAGGTGCTACGTACGAGCTCGACCAATATGGCGACCACGATCAGCCTGGTGGTTGTTATCAGTTACTAGTCGGCAACATGGTAGGGATACACACCATATGACTATCCAGGTAATACGCTCCATCGCGTTTTGATTTAGGTGGTCATGGATGGCGTCGAGCTACATACTCACGATAAGCAATGCCTCCAACTGTGATAACGCAATACTCACAAAGTCACTCGCCATACCCAACTTTTCGTTCAACACCTGTACGCGCGGTCCAATTTCCATATACTCTCTCACTGCGTCGTACAAATCCTTCAAGCTCGCTTCGCTCCAGAACAGCTCTGGCACGTCCAGGACATTGGAGACAAGGTTGATGTCACGACGAAGTTTGAAGAGCCTACCGGTGAGCTTGAGAGCCTCGTGCCGACGAAGCTTTAGACCACCCGATTCCGCCAGTTGTCGAGGTATAGCGAGTGTTTCAGGGGATAAGAGAACATGTTGCGCGATAGTTTCGTAATGTGCTAGGAGTGTCGATTGCGCCAATGCATGCGCTATTGACAATTTAAGAAGATGGGATCGGGATTTGAGTGCTGCAAGGGAGAGGACGTGAGTTGTTTTTAATTTAACATCTCCGAGAAGACCGAACCGAACAGACGTACTGAAGAAATCGTTGTAGATACGAGGATATGAGATATAGGGGTCGTGCTAGAAGATTCAATAGATCAGGCACGGACGCCATTCGGCCGCGTCATCGACGTACAGTGAAATGGCACTCTTCGATCTCCCAGTCGTCTTCATTTATCTTCCGTTTCATGATTCCCGCATTCTCGATGTCTTCGAGGATATCCTTGTCTTGCGTCTCTGTCAGGCCGAAGAACACGACGACGCCATACTCAAAGAAGACAACCTCCACAACGTCGTCTTCATGAGGCTTCGCCGCTGGAGGGGTAATCACGGGGTCCTCTCGGATTCTCCGAGTCGAGGAGCTAATGTCGATTTCGCCGTCTGTCCCACCTTCCGTCTCAGACGCAAGAACTGCACTACTGGCGTCTGGGGCTTCCACGTTAGGATCCGAAGTTGGTGTAGATGCGTCTGGCAGTACAACATTGACAGAGGGTAGAGCTGACGGGTGGATTTTCCGAGCGTCGATAGGAGATGTGGAAGAGATGTATCCATCCCGCATTTCAACGGAAGATCGTCGTATAGGCTGAGTGAAATAGGACCCTTGGTATCCATCCTCTTCCGCCTCGGACAGTGCTGTGAGGTAGGAACCGCCCTGGGTGACAGGAGCAGGAACTGACGAGCGAACGTTTGCATTCGGACCATAACCAGGTAGAAGTGGAAGATGATACATCTTTACAACGCGTCAATTAGAGCACAAGACACAAGTTTATGCGTACACACCGCATAAAGCGCTTCGTCAAAGATGCGAGGGGAAACGTTATGCTCTCGCTTCAAGAACGATGCGAGTAGCTTCATTTTGAACGATTCCGCTACACAGTACGCAGTAATACGCTTGAACCCTGCCTGTTTCCGTTGCTCCTTCGTCATACGTTCCGCCTCGCTTTTGTATTCCCGTATCCCGCCATCGGTCTCGACGCCAAGTGTCAGGTCCTCTTCGTCGGAGGGTAGGAGTGGTCGTGTCTGCGGTGCAGATGGGAGGACAACGAGCTTTTGTGTTGTTTTGGATGTTCGTTGGGTCTTGGGGGCCGCGGTAAGGCCTGATACAGACGCGCGCCGGGATGAACCTGGCAGCCTTTGCCCGCTAGTCCCGAGCGACGGGAGGCGTACTGGTGGCCTGCGACGCCCCTTGAGGGGAACGCGAGGAGGTAACCCATCGGGGTTGTTGGGACGGGACATGGTGGTGGGGATCAACGTGTGACCTCATCGTTATCGTCGGACCCAATTATACATTCTCCCATCGCCACGACCTGCGCTGTATGTCGAGTCTCCCAACATCAGCTCTTGCGCCCGCCAGGCATAATGACAGCGCAGAACACAAGCACGAAACCAATGTTGCTATATTGTCCCTTCCACACGGCGTCAATTTTTTTTCCTGTGGACTCTGCTGCCTCCTAGGAATGCACACCCTCCCGCGCCTCCGTGTCTTTGCATCACCCACTCTGCATTGTTGACCAACGCTCGAAGCCACGGCGTTGCTTTTTCAAAGGCATAGAACAGGCAAACCAAGCTTTGATCCGTAACGAACACAACCAAAGGCTTTTTGGACCGCGTTTCGATCTAAGGAATGTCGGTCGTAGAAAAGGCACGCTTGAACAACTTCCGCGATAGCTTTTTTGTATTCCCGTATCTTGAAGTTATCTACCTCCCAAGTCGTCAAAGAATCGTTTCCATCCTAACATATGGGTTGGCTTCTGGACATAGAAGCGGAACACTCTTGCCCCTCTCCTGCTACCACCACTGCCTCTTTCACCCGTCAGCAACAACTATACACTCCCCAGCTGACGTGTAAATTCCCTAAGTTCCCGGTCTAAGAATGCAGCATCCCGAACCGAACCCAATGTGCTAGTACCCTACCAATCTACGATGCCATGGATCCATCTCGTTCAGTTCTCCATGTCCGAGTGTCCACGATAATCACGGCCAGGTGCCTCGGTCATCGGCAAGCCGTTGCAGTGTGTACTGCCCTAAGTACAGAACAGTCCTTTACACAGGCAACAAGTTGAGGATTCGCTTTTTCTAATATTCAAAATTCCTGTCCACTAATTGTTAAATAATATCGATGTATCCCAAAAGTCTAGATGCAAATCACATCATGAAAATCACTATCAACGTAGAATATCAACGGAACCTCGGACAAACGTAAACATAAGAATTCTATTGCAAGTCCAAAAACCTCATCAAAATGTCGTCAATCAAGGAAGTTGAGAATATGAAGATACAGACGAGGCGGAACAGGGATTGATGGGGAAAGAGGGTATTAAAAGGAGCGCGATAAGGTGGTATATCATCCGGCAGCCTGGGAATATGGGATGCGAAAGGGCAGGTAAGTTATACATGAAGTGCATGAGGAGCAATCGGCTTTCGTGTTCTTGGGCTCTGCGCATATGTCGTGCCTTCGATTCCGGGATAAAAATTGTGAATGAGTTAAAAAATGCTGAAAATCGAAAAGCAAGGAAAATATGTCCAGGCTTCACTTTCATGCTGACTGTTTCTCCTCCTTCGCCAACTCTTGAGATTTAGCAAAAGCAGGATTGGTCCGGGTAACAGAATCAACTGTGAGCGGATTGCGTGCACGCATTTGCTCTCCCCTGTAATAGATCCAAACGGGGAAGGGAATACCGAGGACAACAGCAAGACCGGCCAGCAACTATATGAAACATGGTTTAGCAACAAATCGGTCGGCAAGTGATAGGTTAACCAATCGACGTACGGAGTTGCCACCTCCAATGCCCATAGCCTGGAACATCTGAGACCCGAATAGCGGGAATGCAAAACCAAGCAGCGATCGGAAGAGCTAGAGGTTAGGTGTCAGATAAATGGCCCCTAGTTCAACCCAGTTATATACATACCGCGGCGGCTGCGGTGGCGCTGGCGGCGTACGTGAACGTGTCGACGAGGTAAAGTTGGATAGGCAAGCTGTAGCACAGATAGATGAGGTGAGTATGTCACTTCTACAAATAACTGTGTAGGAATAAGCAAGTTCTCACAAGGTCGTCATCATTCCTAGGTGGATCAGATTAGATTTCATATCGGCAGCAAGAAGGCGTAAATGAGACTTACCGAAGGCAAAGATTCCTGATCCAATGATCGGCATAATCCAATGCAACTTGGCATCAGCAGACCAGCCGTACCAGCTACGAGAGCGGAATTAGTCATCAGAATATTGGTGACAAGATTAAGGGGTCGGGTGACTCACAATACACCAATGGGAATGAAGAATGAGCCAAAGAATAGCGCTGGAATACGCATCTCTGGCTTGCCGACGCCGGCATTCTTGGACGCGAGCTATATTTGGGGCAGATTAACATAGAAGCCTCCTAGTAGGTGAGAATATATGCGCACATAATGGTAAACTTGGTCCGCGGACTTGGCGCCGAATATTGTTGCGAGGAAGAAACCGACGCCGAGACCAAGGTAAGCCAGACCTCCAACGCCAGCCTTGAAACCATACGTTTTGGAGAAGAACTCCGCGAACGTGGAGAACATAAGGAAGAAGATACCATACAAGCTTCTCTGGCTAGTCAGCTCAGCCCATGAGAATGAAATAGCAAAACTCACAATGCTTGATACAAGCTAAGGATGAAGCAGATGAAACTCTTGAAAAGCAGCATAACCGGTCTAGTGAGGTTGATCCACAGCACATGAAGCTTGCTACCATGTGCTTTTTGCAGGTTAGGGTGACCTTTCGCAGTGGCTTCGGGGTCCCCTGAGCGGGCGGCCCGCCTCATGCGAATAACTGGCGCGTATGTTTCCCTCAAGAATGGGATACCAATGGCAGAAGCGAAACCGCATATACCTAATCGTCGACAAGTCAGCTACCTCGGCGTGCTTGGCACGTAAGAACGAATGGGGGATAACGTACATGCAATAACTATAAATACCCATTTAATTCCAACCTCTTGCGCAATGAAGCCGCCAGCGATAGGTCCGACAACAGGGCCTGAAGTACATTCCGGGGTCAGGGTCCACAAGTGTATATCAAAAACGTTTGATGCATACCAACTAGAGGTCCTAGACTGAACAACGCCATTGCGGACGCGCGATCACGCTCTGAGAATAGATCGCCGACGGAACCACCACCAATAGCAACCGGTGCACTTCCCGAGAAACCAGCTGAATAATAGAAGCAGTCAGAAAAGATCCAGAAACGCAGGGATGCAATTACGCACAAAGGAAACGGAAAGCGACAAGGGAACCAACATTTGGTGAGAAAGCACAGCCGAGACTGAACGCCAGAGAGAAGAGGTTGCAAATGTGGAGGACCTATGCGCGTGAAGATAAGTAACGAGGCCAGGCGCAATACATTGGGATGAGCACATACCCATGTCCGTCCGTACATCTCAGACAGAGGCGCGAAGATGAGGGGCTAAATAAGTGCAAGCGAGGACATGAGCTTCCCACACCCACTGAATTTTGTAACAAGGCGTGCGTACTCCAATGGCGAAGGAAAGCAAAAATATAGAAAGCGTTAATGCGATCACTGTCGGACTGGTGATGCCATATCTGAGCGCCACCTCTGGTAAACCTGGTGCCATCATTGAACTTGCCAACGGGGAAACAAATGTATATAGTGAGACCTAATCATCATCAATTGTTGTCAATCAAATGGCAGTTGAGAACACGAGAATGCAGCTGCGTGGCTTACCACAGACACCGTCCGCCATTTCTTACCGAGGGGCCAGTTTCTTGCGTTCGCAGGGTCGTGCTCCCAGTCCTCATCCGAAGTGTCGACAGCCTCTTCCACTTTGCCTCCGAGGGGAGCAGACTCTTCATGGCCTGGTGCCACCGGCGGAACTGACTCTGGAGGCTTTTCGTTGTTCTTTTCGTTCACCTGTAGGTGTGCTGGGGACAATGTCGTACTAGAGGCGGTAGTATTTGGTCTTGAAGTGGTCCTGTCATCGTGCGCCATAGTCTCGGGGAAGGGTCGGCCAGGGAGGGGGAGTATGGTGCAACAACGGAAAGAGGGAGGGATTGAGGGGTTCTTAAATCTTTGTGACCGACTGGACCGCTATTTCACGTTAACACAAATTACAAGCACGATTTACAAGCCGCCGGGCCGGAAGAGTGTAAAGATCTATGTTGTCATGTCTCCGAAGAAGGAAATGAAGGTGGCGGTAAAGGCGCATATCAAGATTTGCATCCCTATTCAGGTAAACTTTGAAAATATATATCTCCCTTTCAGATCACTATTTGTTTACTTTGCGTCCTTTAAATTGTATGAGGGTGCTTATTCACCATGGTTAATCGGCCAGGAGTTGCTCGTCTGTGAACGATTAGTAAACAATCTCAGATCTCGGCTCACGTTGTTCTCTTTCCCTTTTGGGATCTGTCATTCACATGGCAGTCACCCCCATTCAACTCGCTACTCTCCTAGCGATTTGACCCCTTTTCAGTCTGGTCCTTCAGTATAAACCGTGATTACGACACAACACAAAACATCCGACGGCACGACCTTCTTTACATCCTTTCGCAGCTGTGGGATCGCAACTTTCAGAAGCCTTCTCATCTACTCGCTGTCGGAAACGCCTCGAAACCTAGAGAACATTAATTATTAGATCATAGATGTGGGTTTTGTTTCTCCTTCTTTCACTGCTCTCCCGTCACCCCTATGTAACTGATCTCCACTTATATTGCCCCGCGAAGTAAGTATATGAGCCATAACGATATACAGAGGCATATTCACGAGTCCTTACGTCCACCAGGTAACTGGTTGCAGCAATCTACCAGCTACGTCATCCGGGCCTTGAACTCCAATGCAAGTTTGAAGGTTGAAATCCAGTCTGTGACATTTTGGAGTAACAAGCCTGTACCCACTCGAGCCGCAAGTACCGTCCACGTTCCAACTACTTCGAAATCCCTGCTTCCTAGACCAGCCAAAACCTCTGACCTGCTCAAACGACCGACACATTTCTAATACCCAACCTACCTCGTTTACACCAAAGTCTCAAGCCACAAAGCCAGGGTCTATTTGCAGGAACTAGAGTCACAGGCCTTTATAACCAAATACATCCGACCGCGGTAATTGTCCTTGAACGCTACGTTGCGCCTGATGCTATCTGGTCTAGCACATGGCGTTCCATGCTCTGAACGCCACGGAAAGAAAAAAAATAGCACAAGCTCTTGGCCAACAAGAGAGACCAAACCTCGGAAAGAAACACCTGACTCCCATACATCACGGCTAAAAAAACCGAGTCCTGCTGATCCATCATCACCTCAAATCTCCCTCAAATCTCCACCGATTCAAACGACTTTATCTTGACTTTATGACTTCAGGGGCATCTAGAAATCAGAACCAGGGTCCGGGGTTTTAATATCCTTTCGCATCCTACCTGTCATACGCCCTTCCTCTTCTTGCAATTCTACCGTCCAGACAGAAAACACCTGGGCTCGACCTTCCATGCCGACGAATATCTGACCAGGCCAAAGAAGACACACCCAACGCCTCCATTCGCTTCTCGGAGCCTTTGTCAATTGCCACAAATGCCGTCCTAATCTCAGGGGAAATCACTTTAGTCATGCCAGCTGACTCAAGTGTCCGATGACGTTTGTCCACTTGCACAAGCACGCAACTGGAACTACCACCTCACCGGGGGACTAAAGCCCGCTCTAAGAAACTACCTTGGAAACATGGCGTGGACGAAACTACCTAAATAGACTCTAATTCCATTCTTAATAGTCTGCAGCCTGATTATCAATTAGGTATAGATACAGAGCACAAATCAGGGAAAGAGATGGTAGGAATATCTATAATGATGTCCGAGATGTCCATAGATGAAATGATGTGAAACATGTTGAAACAGCCGAAAGCGGAGAGGAAGTCGAACAGATAGACCCATATCCGCAGCCAGTGCCAGAATAGGTCTAAGGCAACACGCATCGGAAAATCGTCCCAATCCCCGCAGGAAACGCTCTACGTTCTTGATATAATTTGCTGCACACTTTTGACCACAACGTCCACATCAATCGACACCTCGTCCTTATCTTGAGGCCATGAAATCTGAGGCAGACTCCCGCTGGTATACTTCCTGAAAACGCAACAAAAAAGGCATGTATTAGCAATCAACTCACAGCCGGATGCAAATGCGCCGGCTAACGCAGATTACGCGAAGAAAAATGGGTAGGAAGAGGAAAAAGAACAGAAGGGGAAAAGAGAAAGTAACTTACTTTGGGCCAGACCATGCGACATACTGGTGACCAAGCGAGCTTGCAATGACCGCGCGGTCACGAACAAATTTCCCGGAGGGATAAAGCTCCATCAGAGTCGCTTGCGGTGTCTGCTTCATAAACGCAAAGTCCATAAGGTGATCTCCATGAACACCAAGCACAACCTAAGCGACGCAGATAGTAGTGGAACATGAGCACACAATCGAAAGGAAATGTGACAAATACTTACCGTAGACCTTACAATTGCCTCCATCCGCTCGATCCAGGCCGTCCTCTTTGTATTGTCGGACACGATATGCACCTCACATCCCGTATTCCTCTCCATCTTCTTCAACGCGCTCACCAATCTCTCATGGTCTTCCTTCTTCAGTCTCGGACGTCCATCAGTGTCCTGAGTGTCAATATACGTCACTACCTTTTTCGTCGAGTATTCGGGTAAATCCAAAAAGGATTCCATCGCCTTCCGTACAGGTTCCCACCAAAACTCTGACGTTTCGAGCTCAAAAGCTGGAAGAAATTCGGGCTCGGAAGGATCCAATACACGAGATGCCGCTCCTCTGTCCGCCACAACGAGTCGTTCAAAGACGAAAGGAACCTGCATCTTTGCGTAGTCTTCGAAATCTTGGAAGTACATGACGGTGAGATGCGGGAAGGCTGCTTTCGCGAGGTATGGATGGAAGCCCGTGTCTACTCGACGTCGTCTGGTTGTGTTCTCTTGGATTTCTGGATCTGGGTCCGTAAAAAATCGGTTGTGGGGGAAGATGAGGCGGTGTGGAGGAGCTAGGCGTGTGCGTCCTTCGGAGTCTATCGTTTTGTCCAATGAGCTGTAGGTTTTCCATAATGCTAGCAGCGTAGAGTTGTCTAAGAACGGTTTCAGTATATGCCAGAAACCGAATGATGCATACATGGACTCACGGGGTATGCTATCGGCTGCCATCCAGGAAACGCCACGAATCCTAAGCAGGCCTGTGAGCGAAGGTTTAGAAGGTGTCAGAAAACCATACATACACTCCACCAAATCCACCAAAGAGGCCCACAGCTTGTTTTCTCGTCATGAGAGACCACCGGCCAAAACCTGGGCCAGTGGAGGAGGCAATGGCAGAAATAGGGGGAAAGTCGGCGGTATCGTCAGTGACAAGGTACACGCCACCGTTGTAGATGAACACATTGTCCAGCACAGTATAACCTTAGTAAATGAGTCAACAAAGGGTATACAATGAATCGCTAGGAGACACACCAGCAGTGTGTTTTAGAACTTTAGTCTGGGGGACGTCGTCCCTCCACCAGCGCAGCGCCTGGTCCACTGGCACTTCGCCAAATAGTTTGCCTGACACCTCGCCTATTTCGGACCTACCGACCCAGGTAGCCCCATGTCGACCTGTGCCCACTCGCTGGGTCCTTTCGTCACCGTTGCCAGCCACATGCCCTTCATCCCATGCCCAGTCACCGTAGATGTCGAGTTCAAGTATATCTCGCCAGCCAGATGGTTTGCGGCCATCACGATCTATTGCCCTGGTTTTCCCTAGACCAATGCGACTGAATACGGCACCACTGGTGGCGACTGAGTCGACGCCGAGAAGTTGGAGAGACGTTTCTAGATTATATGCGAGTATGTATACAGCAATGCAGAAGAGAAGGAGAGTGATTTCTCGTCGGTCAGGAGGACTCAGCCAACCCATGGGCACGAGTTTGTTGTCGTCGTTCTGAGGACAGGATTTAGCGCCCAAGGGACACTAATTTCGAGGACTATAGAGTCAACAAGGTCAAACAGCAGGCACATACTCTCACACGGACCAAGTCAACAATCAGTCAGTCTCAAGTTTGTCGAATTATGGCGACTAAATTGAGTAGGACAGAGTCCGTACAGGTAGAAATACATTGATACAAAGACCAACAAAACGAACAACAGAGAATATAGATTAAACAATGAAATAGTAAATAGCAAACATCACTCTATGCCTCCTCGCCTTCCTTCTTGCCCTTGCTCGACTTGCTGGGCAGTAGTTCAGCGGCGATATGAGGTACGACACCACCTTGGGAGATGACAACATCACCAAGGAGCTTGTTCAACCTAAAGACCGAGTCAAAAAGACGATCGGGATATATCGGTGAGACATAGACTCACTCCTCATCGTTTCGGATGGCGAGTTGGAGATGACGAGGGACGATACGTTGTTTCTTGTTATCACGAGCGGCGTTGCCTGCAAGTTCGAGAATCTCAGCAGCGAGATACTCAAGGACGGCAGCGAGGTAAACTAGAAGGGAGCAAGGTCAAATGAGAAACCGTGATTGAATATGAACTAGGACATACCAGGTGCACCGGCACCAACACGTTGTGCGTAGTTACCCTTCTTGAGGAGACGGTGGACACGGCCGACGGGGAATTGGAGACCCGCCTTTGCGGAACGGGACTGAGACTTGCCATCGGCACCAGCCTTGCCGCCAGAAGAAGACTTTCCGGATTTTCCTGGAAAACAAGTGAATATCTTCAGCGATAAATAGCAACTCGGGATACACACCCTTGCCAGACTAGAAAAGCCAAATCAGAATGAGCTACGGAGGACCGGGACAAAAGAACACACCATTTCTGTTAGTAAGTGGTTATGAAGAGAGGAAAAGGCAAGTTGGAGCGAAGGGAGAGGGGGCGCTGGTGGTAGTGAAAGGGCAAGGACGGTGGATCAACAAAGAGCGAGTAAGCGCGTCAATTTATGTGTTTGTGGGGACAGCCTCACGTGACAGACGCGGTCACCAAAAATTGGACACGAGATCTTGTCGCGACTTGCATTCAACAAAATGGTCTTGTTTGCATGGCCAGTGCGCCCCATCCCAAACAGACTCCTGGCCCGCTCCTTCTCTTCTTCCCCCCATCTCCGCAACTCTCCCAATCCAAAGTCTCCTAATGATCCTCTTCCTGTCGAACAAGGTTCCCGTCCACCCAACAAGGATACTCTACCACCCCTCAGCCGTCCACTCGGTGTCCGAGAACGACCAACGACCATCATCAAGAGTACGACGGATCGTCTGAAAGAGCTTATGGACACAGATGTTCGCATGGCCCAGCGGAGACACCTGTTCGTTACATAGTGTCTCTACTTGGGTGTACATTAACCAACGTCGTTGCTAGAATAAAGGAGGCCAGTGTTGGCTATTTTCATGACTTGAATATGACCCGGAAGCACGGCGGCAAGACATGGATAGCCCCCAAGGTGCTCATCCGCGAGGATGTGAGTATCCTCCGCTATGCACATCCTCAGAAATGAACATCCAGCTCAGAAAGCCTTGTACCTTCCGAATGTTGCCGGCAAAAGCCTAGACGACGGTTCGACCAAAAATACGACAGAGATGTGCTTTGGCAAGGTCACTGTGTTGGCTATGCTCGGCACAAGGGTTTCCGAGGTGAGTCAAGCTGCCCTCAGAAGCCCCTTCGTCGAGCCTCACAAGTCAAGATCAACGCCAAAGGTTTTGTGGACCCAACACATGCGCGGTATGCCTCACATCCACTCTATCAATATGTTCAAGTCAACCTCCAGGAGAACATTCTCAAGTCCTTCCTTGTCAATATATTCTTGAATTCCCTCCGCAAGGTAATTCCAAAGGAGCTTCAGTTGACATACTTGGTGTCGAGTCAGAATATGGAGTATGTCCGTGATGCTCTTGGAATGACAAATTCGCGGGTCGGTTACGTCTTCCTGATTGACGAGAACCTCAGAATTCGATGGGGAGGATGTGCGGATGCAACTGATGAAGAAGCCCGGTCCCTGGAGAGTTGTACAGGCGTGCTGCTTAAGCGTCTAGAACGGAAGAAGAAGATGAAGGGTCACCCATCTACAGCCTCGGGGCCGGTGGTGGATGAGTCTAGTTAGATATACGCTGTAATTATTGGATAATAGCAGATTAATTGGATTCCACGTACTGACCACGGCAGTGATTGTTTGTGGCTGTGATGCAACGTGTTTGTGAGTGTTGGGATAGGACGTGGCGATATGGACTTTGCCAATTAATACCCCCTGCCATAATCTTTTCTCTCTAAACAATGTCCTCCCCGGCCCAACAGCTACCCCCTGGATGGGCTGCAGAATGGTACTTCATCCCGTTACCGTCACAAAATACAACCTAACAATTTCGCAGGAATCCTGAGCACCAGCGATACTTGTTCATTGGTCAGTTCGACTTGTCTCGTGGTTGGGATAACTCTAAACCCAGGATCAACAGAAACCGCGACTGGCCACACTCAATGGGAGCCTCCCGTTTCTCAACAGCAGGCTCCTGTTCCCTCAGGAACTCCTCCAATCACTGCTGCCGCGCCGTCCCATCACCATTCCAAAAGGCGTCAGTACGCTCCTGGCCAAACCCAGGCGTACTACGGTGCCGCGGATGTCGTACCCGATCCCATGTATGCCCCACCTGGTCCCCAACCTCAGCCTGTCGGTGGCCAGCTCTTCACCCCTGGCCTAGCAGCCGAGAATCAGTTCCAAGCTCAGCAAGCACAAGCACCCGTCCCAGCCCAGCCACCGTATTATGGTCAACAACCAGAACAACCCGCCTATGTGGATCCTTCTGGATATGGTCAACAACAGCCACAGTATATACAACCAGGTGTAGATGCGCTCGCGGGGCAGTTTGGGCAAATGGGTATCGGCGGACAAAAACAGTTCCAGCTATACACCACCAACCTCCTCACGTCCCCTCCTGACCCTCGTGAATTGCACCGGCCACCACCAGAAATTCGCCTCCCACCGAATTCTTGCGTGTCGCCTTCCCCTCTTGCGAACGCGGACCCGTCGTATCAACGTTGCACGATCAACGCGATCCCGACTACGTCATCACTGTTGAATAAGGCCAAGATCCCGCTCGCATTGATCCTTACTCCCTATCGCTCGTTGAAGGACGGTGACGAGGCCGTTCCCGTCGTGACTGACACCGTTATCGCGCGTTGCCGTCGCTGTCGGACATATATCAATCCCTACGTTCAGTTTATTGATGGAGGCAACCGGTGTGTTTGTTCTCTTGTTTGTGAGTTGGGGTCTCCTGACAAGGGGCTAGATGGCGTTGCTGCATGTGTAACATGTCCAATGAGGTGCCTCAGTTGTTCGACTGGGATCAAGCGCGGAACCAGCCAGGTGATAGGTGGCAGCGTGCGGAGCTTAACCACTCTGTCGTCGAGTTCGTTGCCCCCACGGAATATATGGTTCGCCCGCCTCAGCCTGCTGTTTATGTGTTCTTGATCGATGTCAGTCACGCTGCAGTGCAATCAGGTCAGTCCCAGTTTTCATACCCTCAGAATTTTGTATCTAATTCAACGGATCCCCTTAGGTATGGTTGCCACTGCCACTCGCACAATCCTCGAGAACCTTGATCGCATTCCCGACGAGGACCAACGTACCAAGGTCGCCATCATTTGTTATGACACTTCACTCTACTTCTTCTCCATTCCAGTAAGCCTACTACTCCTTCTCTCGCGAGTTAGGTCCGACATAGTGCTGTTTAGCCTGGCTCTGATTCTTCCATGCTCGTCGTTTCGGATATTGATGATGTCTTCCTGCCCAAACCGACTGATCTCCTTGTCAACCTTGCGGAGTCTCGGTCATCGTTGGAGACTTTGTTGGGTAGGATCAACGACATGTTCCAAGACAACAGTATCATCGGGAGTGCGATGGGACCTGCTTTGCAGGCTGGTTTCAAGTTGATGGTACGTGATTCCTGATGTGGTTATTATTCCTGCGTTGACTTCGTTTCTTTAGTCTCCTATTGGTGGCAAGATCGTGGTTCTTTCTTCGTCGCTCCCCAGCGTCGGTGCTGGCGCTCTAAAGAACCGTGAAGACCCGAAGATCCTTGGCACTGCTAAGGCTGGTTTTGATTTACTCTTCTTTTGAAGATTGTAACTAACATGTTTTCAGGAATCTGGCCTTCTTCAAGCCGCGTCGCCATTCTACAAGACCTTTGCCATTGATTGCTCGAGAGCCCAAGTCTCAGTAGACATGTTCTTGTTCAGCCAGGCCTATCAGGATGTGGCCAGTCTTGGTACGCATTTACCTTCCCTTGGTCCTACAATATGCTCATGATAGTGTAGCCTGCCTTCCCCACTACACCTCCGGTCAGACATACTACTACCCCGCGTTCAACGCCGCAAGACAAGAAGATGCAATCAAGTTTGCTCGCGAGTTTGGTGAAGTCCTGGCTATGCCAATCATGTTGGAGGCTGTCATGCGTGTACGTGCCTCGCGCGGTGAGTGGTCAAATATCATTAATATTCGCTTCCTCATTTGTCTCCGCGACATTCAGGCTTGCGCATGTCTTCTTTCCATGGCAACTTCTTCGTTCGCTCCACCGACCTCCTTGCTATGCCAGCCGTCCCCCAGGACCAATCTTACGCAATCGAGATTCAGATCGAGGAAGCCCTCACTACTCCCTTCGTCGTCTTCCAAACTGCCGTATTGCATACAACTTGCTATGGCGAACGCCGCATTCGCGTCGTCACCCTTGCCTTGCCCACCACGACCAACCTTTCCGAAGTCTTCGCATCCGCTGATCAAGTTGCCATCACCACTCTCCTCGCAAATAAGGCTGTTGAGAGGTCATTGACGCACAAGTTGGAGGATGCTCGTGACTTCGTTTATCAGAGGCTTGTGGATATTCTCGTTGCATACAAGACGAGTATGACCTCGGGAGGTGCTGGAGCGAGTGCGCAACTTGCGATTTCGGATAATTTGAAGATGTTACCGGTGCTTGTTCTTGGGTTGCTCAAAAATGTGGGCTTTAAAGTTCTTTCCGTTTGTATGCGGTTTCCTCATGCTTATCTCGCGTTTGGTAGGTTGGTATCCGTCAAAGTGCCCAGATTCCCCCCGATATTCGTGCATACGCCCAGGCTTTGCTGACATCGCTACCCTCTCAATTACTTATTCCTTACATCTACCCGACGTTCTACTCACTGCACAACATGCCCCCTGAGGTGAGTTCGGTGCATTTGACTACATCTATCCGAGAGAGGTTGATCTCATCGAACAGGCCGGTACTGTCGGCGAGAGTGGCGTTATCCTGCCACCACCCCTCCCCTTGACTTCCGAACGCCTCGAACGCCATGGTCTCTTCTTGATCGAAGACGGCCAGACAATATTCCTCTGGATTGGGCGTGATGCCGTTCCTCAGCTCGTCATGGACGTCTTCGACCTCCCCAGCTACGATGTCCTACGCGGTGGCAAGGTCAGTCGCCACCGTCCCATACTCTCAACACATGCCCTTGACTGACATACTCCAATCATCGCTGTAGATCACTCTCCCCGTCCTTGAGAACCCGTTCTCGCAGCGTGTCAATGCTATCATCCAAAAAGTCCGCGAAATGAGGCGTGGGGTTTATTACCCCCACCTGTACCTCGTGAAAGAGGATGGCGAACCTCCCTTGAGGTTGTGGGCCCTTAGCGCGCTCATTCAAGACCGCGCAGACGTGTTGCCGAGCTATCAGCAGTTCATTTCGTCTTTGAAAGAAAAGGTGAATACCACATAGAGCATGTGCACGTTATCGGTTCTTTGTAGTGTTTCTGTTGGCGTGTTGGTGGATGGTTTTTGGGTTGGATGCATTTAGTTCATGTGGGATGGTGGATTAGTTCACGTGGGAGGTTTGTGCTTTTTTTGTTATTTCTTGGTTTGCTTCCTGCCTTGGTTGCTGGTTCCATTGGGGTGTTGTTTGACCGTTTGCTGACATGCGATTTTTTTCCAGGTTTATGCGGCTGGAAGCAACACTTGGTGATAAAGTTGTTGGCATGGGTACTAAATAGATACGAGGCAGGGTTTCGTATTCGGTGGCGGGGTGTAATATTTTTCTTCGCGGCTTTATAAAACAGGATCCATGATTCATTCCACCATTCCGTGAACCTGAGTGCGGCGCTGACGTCTGTTTAAGCGCCAAATGTAAAGATATCAAGAGCCCAAATTCCCATCGCCTCGGGCTCGGGTGGGGTGCCAACGCTTCCGGAAGAGTCTAGTGTCAATGAATTAATTATAAAGGTCCTGTAAGGCTGGTGAATATACGAGCAGAACAGGACTTGACACGGTATCCATGACCCAACACGGGCAGGCGTTGACCTATCTATCATTAATGGTATTACAGATTGGGGTATACAATATGATATCAATGGAAGACAAAAAGGAAAAGAGGTGTCTAATTTCGTTTGGATTTCTTCCTTGCGGGTGGTGATGTAGGGGGGGAGCGAAGCCTGGACGTCAAGGAGTTCAAGGGGGATTGAACGGGAGCAGGCGGAACAGAAGCGGGCGGGGCAGGAGCGGGCGGGGCAGGAGCAAGCAGAACAGGACAAGGTTGGGCGGGGGTGGTTGGTGTCTGTTTTGAAGCCAACATGTGAACCGTATTCTGTTGAGAAATGGCCTCCTTGATCTCCTGCATGGACTTGTCCTTCCAAGGAACCTCTCTAGTGGTGGCCTCATCGGGGAGGCTGGCAATAGTTACTTCAAGAAGCTTGCGTACGACACGGTGCGGGTAATAGAATTCAATACCTCGCCTCCAACCCCAGGCAAGTTGAAGAATTTCGAACCATTGCCTGATCAAGGGCTTGAGGTCATTGAAGTAATCATCAACGTTGGCCAAGAGAGCTTCGAGTTCTCCAAAAATGCTGAAGAGTTGTCTCTTCTCCTCCCTGGATCGCGTAGGATCATGGAAATAGGTATATATGGTCTTTTGTTGTTCAGCCGTTTTCTCATGATCAACCCCAGGTTTGCCCGAAGTGATCGCGATGTAGACAAGGACCCACCAAAGGGACTCCACGTCGTGAATAGCAGTGTGAGCCAGCTTGGCATGGGCTCCAAGTTGGTGGCTCATGAAGGCAAGGGTCCCCTAAATAATGCAGTGAGATTGACAGAATAGATGTTTACAATGAAGGGCATACCGTGATGCGGCCGACCCCCTTTTGTCGCTCACTGAAGGACGGAATAGGATAGAGCTGGAGGAGATGAAGGAATAAATAACTACCAAACTGGGAAGAAAAACTACTTACATCATTCCAACCAAGGTCTTCAAGCGTAATTTTTCCAACGTCAGTACTCCTTGGCGCATTAGTTACTCCAACTAAGGCTAGATATTTCAGATATTGGTTCCCATATAAACGCGCGCCCAGTTTGACAACATCATCATGAAACGCCGCCAAATTGAGGACACCACCATCATGCGCTTCAGATTGCAACGACACTGCCTCTTCTTGATGTGGAAAGGGGAGCTTTCGCACTGTGATTTTACTGTGGTCGAAATCAATGAGATGGCCTGATGGACCCGAAGTCGACAGAATAATGTTGTTGATGCTGACGTCTCGATGTATTATACCATTCTTGTACAGTTCCTCGTGGTCTACCAGAACTGGTAAGAATATTGCAATTTCAAAACCGACAGACTTACCATTGAGGGCGCCAAGAAGCCCCTTCAAAAGTTGCGTTTTGTTATCAAAGAACTTGATTGTCAGTCCAGGG
>JAEUWR010000540.1:0-27939 GCA_018524895.1 Podaxis sp. C-F-101400 | reverse complement strand
GGGACAGCTTCATAGGGTTGAGGGAATTATGCAGGGGCCAGATTGTGTCAAGATCCTTGACAAACAGCTGCTTGGGATTATCAAGGACTGGAAACTGAAGTGCACAGGAAAGAGGGCTGTGATTTTCCAACAAGACAATGACCTGAAGCACTGATCAAGGGTTGCAGATGAGTGGTTCATCAAAAAGAAACTCAATGTTCTTCCATGGCCACCTTCTAGTCCTGATATGAACATCATAGAGCATGTCTGGGATCAGCTAAATGCCCTTATCCATGCTTGTGACCCCCTCCCATGCAATGCTGAGGAGATGTGGATTGCCCTTCAGGAGGAATGGGCTAACTTTCCCCAACATGCTCTGGACACTCTTTTTGAGAGCATGCCCTGTTGTGTTGCTGCATTAGTGAAGGCTCATAGTGGACATACTAAGTACTGAAGACTGTTTGTCATTTCCTTTCCTCATTCTCTTGTTATCTGTATTGCATTATTTTCTAACAGTCATGATCATAAGTAATGCATATATATTTACTTGTTCTTCATTCATTTACTTCTTTGAGTTACTTGCATTATAGCTACCTAGTGTCAAATATATAATCTAGGTACATGATGTGTTTAAATAAAGTACATTTCAATTAATTAAAGGTGGATTCACAACAAGTAGAGAACAGAATGTGTGTCATGTGGCCAGTGCACAATACTTTTGCTTGCTACTGTATGTCAAGGATTCAGCATGTTCTGCTGATGGCAAGTATATACATAAGCATAATGCTGATATATTCCTCAACATTCCTCCTCGCTCAAAATTGTCAGAGTGTGAAGTTAAAAGAATTCAATGCCTAAGGCAGGCAAAAAACCATTAAACTTCTGGTTGTTGAGATTCTTGGTAAATAAATCTGCAGGATTTTCAGTTCCTTTAATATTATATAAGAAGAATTTTTCATCTTCTAATAAATTGCAGATGTAGTGGAACTTGATGTCCACATGTTTTGAACACTTTTTGGTAACCAGATTTTTGGCCCAAAATACTGAACCTTGGTTATCACCAAATAAATGTGGTTTCTTAATCCATTCAGGATTAATGCCAATTTCAGTGAGCAGATTAACTGTCCACTCAATTTGTCAACTAGCATCTAATAAAGCCATATATTCAGCTTCAGTTGATGATAAGGCAACAGTCTTCTGGTACTGAGAATGCCATGCCATGCAATGGCAGCTCCAGCAATTCTGATAAAGAAGCCAGTGACCAATTTCCTGGTTTCTGGATCTTGTGCCCAATCAGAATCTGAGAACACATTAATACCTTCATTCATTTGTCCATCATAGACAATGGCATATTTAGATGTGCCATAAAGATATCTTAAAGTATGTAAGCTAGCTTTATAATGTTCCCATGATAGATTTGACATCTGTTGGGATAACTTGACAACTGCAAAAGCAATATCAGGATGTGATCCAATCATCAAGTACACCAAAGATCTAACCAGTTGTTGGTACTTTTGCCTAAAATTAGTAGATGCAGTATCTTTAGCTGATGTAAAAACAAAGTCTCTCAGCAACAGAGTAGACTCAGCTTTTTCAACTACATTGAAATGTTCTAAAACCTTATCAAGGTAAGGTTGCTGATCAATCATAATCAGCTGGTTGTTTCAGTCTCATGTAATGTGCATTCCAAGGAATTCAGTTAATTCACCAAGAAATCTACATTCCCATTTTTCCATGAATGCTTCCATTTTTTGATGTAGAACTTTTGATCCACACAGTCCTAAGAAAGCTGCATTATCCACATAAAGTAGTACAATGATAAGAGATTTCTCTCATGTATCATAATAATAATAGACTCCAGTATTGAGTGATGCTTGTTTGGGGCCTAGTTCTTTTATCAATCTGGTTGCTTTAAGCCACCATTGTTGGCAAGCTTGTTTGAGACCATATAAGGCATGTTTAAGTCACCATACTTTGGTTTCTTGTCCTTTTTGGATAAAACCTTCAGGTTGTCACATATAGATTTCTTCTTTAAGATGTCCATAGAGATAAGCAGTCTTCACATCAAGACCAAACATATTCCAATCTTTGAGGGCAGCTACAGTGAATAGCAAGCATGTAGTCTCATACTGGACAACAGGAGAAAATAGCTCATCAAAGTCAATGCCTTTGACTTGTGAGAAGCTTTGAGCAACTAATTGAGATCTGAATCTGCTATCAGACTTTGGAGTGAATACCCATCGATTTCCAATTGCTTTCCTTCCTTTGGGAAGTTTAACTAGTTCATAAACTTGTCATTTTTGTAATGCATCTATTTCTTCAAGGCAGGCTTTGTACTATTTATCATGAGTCTCTTTAGGGAGTTTTGCAAGGTCCTTGAAGACTTTAGGAGTATATGATGCATCAACTTTGTTTGTGAAAAGAAAATTAATGAATTGTACTCCTCTTTCTTTGCATAACCTATTCACATGATGAACCATTATTAGTTCCATAGATGTGGAGGTTTGCAAAGAATCAAGTGTTTGATTTTCATCAGGTGGCATTTCATTTTCAACATCCAGAAGTGCTACTGGGCTTCTTTGGCGAATTTGCTTTAGTAATGGTTCTCCTTTAGGAGGTATCCATTTGAAGCCTTGATAATTGCATAACACTTTTACAGGGTGTTGATCTCCATATATGTTATTGGGTTTTGAAGGAACCCATTATTCCCTTTGGAGACACTGATTAGAAGGTTGTTGCCATTGTTGCATCCAAGGTGGTGATATGGCTGACACTTCTGAAAAGGCCTTGTGGGGCTAAATCTCATAGGTGTTGTTCTGGTACTTTGTTGTCTTAGTATAGCCTTATCCTTTTGATGGGATTTGCTTCCAGATGTTCCAGATGCCAGAGATGATGATTCCTCCCTTATTGGGGGATCATTGCCATGTTCTTCAAACTCTTCTAATCTTGGAGACTGAGGAACAGAGGGAGAGTCCATATATGGATGATCATCACCTCTTTCTTCAAAGTCTTCCAATAATGGAGATGGATCTCGATCATCATTCATATCAGTGCTTAGCATAGGTGAATGTCTTTCTAGATTAGGATAATCTTTGGGATCAGCATATTCTATATCAGAATCATGATCTGTTCTAACATCATCATGATCATCAGGTGATGGAGTTTTATTCCAATGTCTTGGATCAGTTGATGATGGAGATGTAGAATATGACAAAGGAGGCTCTGGAGTGGAGGGTTGTTCCAGAGGTGGCATTCATTGATTATCCTGTCTAGAGTAAATGACTACTTCACTAGGGGGTGTAGGAGTTCTTGAAAAAGAACTCTTACTACTTCCTCTCTTTTGATGTTTCTTTTCAGAACATTTAGGGAAGAATGATTCATCAAAAATGGCAGTAGGTGAAATATATACCATATTGCCTTGTAGATGATGCATGAAAAGGTAATTCTTCTGATCTGAAGAATATTCCAGGAATATCATTAATTCTGATTTAGGGGATAGTTTATCTTTTCAGATCTCTTTGGGTAGGAATGTGTAAGCACCACATCCAAAGGTTCTGAATTTAGAAATGTCAGGTTTTTCACCTATTAAAACTTCTTGAGGTGTTTTCCAATTTAATTGTGACATGGGAGTGTGATTATAAAGATAACACACAGTGTCAATTGCAAATTCCCACCAACCATTGGGAATACAAGCATGATGCCTCATAGCTTCTGCTTTATCCATTAATGTTTGGTTGAGGCATTCTGCTCTACCATTTTGTTAGTGAGCATGTGGAGTGCTTGTTACATGGATAATCCCTTGAGAGTGTAGAAGGTTTTAAAGACCTTCTTGGATGTATTCTCCTCCTCAATCAGTATGTAAGAACTTCACTGAACTGCCAACATGCTTGCCAACTAATGTTAGGAAGTTCTTCATAAGTGTGGGTGCCTCAGATTTTTTATGAAGTAAATGAATCCAGGCATTTGAGGAGAAGTCATCTAATATGGTCATTACCCATTTATATTTTCAGTAACTGACAGTAGGCATTTCTAAAAGATCCAAATAGATTCTTTCTAAAGGCCTAGATGCTCTCTCAAAGTTTATATTGAAGCTTTTCTGATGCATCTTTCCCATAGTGCAACCTTCACAAGGTTTCAAGCTATTTTTAGGGAAATCAACATGAGGAAAGCTGATCATACTTGTCTCAAAGTGTTTGAGGATACAATCTGACAGGTGTCCCATTTGATTATGCAGGATATTATATCCTGGATCAAAATTAGTTGCAAAGGCATGCATATTGCCTTGACTTTTAATGATCTTACTCTTCACATAATGTAGAGTGTTAGAGCAATCAATCATGGGTCAAGCAACTAATATAGGTTTTCCCAAAGTGTCATTGATACTTGAGTAACTATCAGTTGTTTCAATCTTAGCTCCAGCTTTAGTGAGCTGTCCAACTGATAACAATTGATCTCCACTACCTTTAAGGTAATGCACTGGATATAGATATGAATGATTTAATATCCTAGTGCCATTATCTGTATTAATCACAGTTTCTATTAATACTGTTCTGTGACCTGGTGATAACATTGGTTCACTGGCAGTAAAGACTTGTATTGGTTCAGGGTAATATTGGAAGTCAATGAAATCTTCCAAATAAGGCATATAATGCCCTGATGCTCCTGAATCCAATAGTCATATTGCATTATATTCATCCATTCTTATTGGTTCATCTAAGTCTTTAGGGATGATCTTAGGAGTCAGACTAGGAGGTTCATGTACAGAATGAATCACATTGAAACAAGATGTGCTTGTGCACATTGCAATGAATTCTGTACATTTTGCATTGCTAAAATTGTCCAAATTTATGAGCCACCTAGTAATCTACTCCTGTAGTGGTAGGTGCTCATCTCCTCTTCCTCCTTCTGCCTTGCTCTGGCAGCCCTCTAACCCCCTTGATGTTTGGCCTTGTCCCTGTGCTTCTTGCCAGGCTTGGCCTTCTTCCCAGAGGAAGGTGTTGTGACTGGTCTGAGAATGGAGAAGATCATCAGCACTTGATGAAATATGAGAATGGAGAATTACATACCCCATTGACTTCTTCTTGAAGTCACTCCTGTAATCTGTGTCATCACTGGCATCAAAGTCCACATCTGAGAGATGACATGGGCCATTGACAAGCAGTGGACGATCTTCAATGTCACTCCTGAAGAGATCAATCTCATCATTGGGATGAGATGCACCAGGGAGTTTGGGAGAAGAAGGCAGTGCTGGCAGAACATTGACCAAAGAGGTCAAAGGCACCATGGCCTCATCCCACTCATGTTCTGTTAATCCAAATGAGTAAAGGTATTCCTGTTCAGATGAATTAGTGGGATAACCTTCAGGGTTCTTGTTGATAATGACAAGAGCTTCTTGCAGTGCCCTAGAACTCTGCACTCCCTATTGGGTAACAAGGAAATGAATTAGTCATAGCCAATCAATAGGATTAACACATATATTTTCCATGACATTGCAAGTATCCTTAATGACACCAAAATGAATTAATTGGTTCATAAGATCTTGGTAAAAGCAACTCATGTGTGGGATGGAGGTTTCCCCCTGAGCCTTGAACTTGCCTTTCTTGAAGTGAAGTTCCTTGGCCTTCCTCTGCTTCTCTTCTTTGTGTTTATGAAGAGCTTCTTCAATGATGTCATACAGCTATTCAGGGCACTGCATTGAAGGAGTGGTCTTTTTAGGATTTTTAGTCCATTTGCCCATTTAGACATGTTGAGAATAATTGCCTACCTCAACAGGATGACTGGGGGGGCAGAAGACCAGACTGACCTGGAAGCAGTGGGAAGTCTTCATTGAAGGATTTCACTTTCTTGCTCACTGCTTCTAGTGACATGAGGAGTAAGGTTTCCTCAATTAGTTCCAGAACACTTTACCTTGTAGGAAGACAATGAAGCTTATGGGCATGGTTGATGTTGTGATAGCATTGGGTGTGAACTTTCTGCTCCTTGTGAAGCAGGTCCAATGACTTAGTTGCAGTGTTGGACCATTGACACTTCATCACCTTGAGGGTTTCCTGTGCTTCCTGTGCAAGGTCAATGATCTCTTGCTCAAGAATGGCAGTAAAACAGAGGTTACTCACCTCTATTTTTAACTCCTCAAACTTACACTTCTCCTGTAAAGCAGAAGAGTAAGTAGGGACAATGGGAACAGGGTTCTGGGAACACACCTGTCAAGAAAGTGATGGAAGCAGGGGACAATCCTGCAGGACTGAAGTGGCCAGACATTACTGGACTAGAGCCTGAGGCAGAATGCAAGGAGTGTTCACTTGTGGTCTTTGGATCTGGTCTAAGAGGTCAGAAGGATGCATATTGAGACCAGTGTGTGGTCTACTAGTACCAGCATGGAGATTGGGGATGTCTGGAGCCACTAGTCGGGCAGGTGCAGCAAAACCCACCATGGAATTGGCTGGTTTAGCTGTGGCATTGGGGGACTTCTTCTTCTTGGGAGTCCTCTTCTTCTTTGGCTTAACAGTCTGCCATTGACTAGGCTGACCAGTTTGTTGTCCTTGAGGCTTGGAACCATTGGAAGACTTATCCCAGCCAACAGGTTGAGGGATAAATCAACTCCAAGGTGGGCCAGAATGTGACTTGTTCCAGGTGGAGGGACTGCCTTGGTCATTTGGAAGCTTCGCTTTAGATGCAGTAGCAGTAGCATTGGCAATGTGAGCGGACATTTTGTTACATCCATTCTTCTGTGCCCATTCTGCATTTAAAGTATCTGAGACCACTTGCCAAGTTAAGCTGGCAATGGTCATTTTGTTGGTCAACAATGATTGTTGGACTGACTCCTATTTGTCTGGAACAGCTGAAAGAAGAATCATTGCTCTAAGTACTTTGGGTATGGCAGCAGCAGCTTCCTCTACCTGAGTGAAGAGAGTCACCATTTCAGTGATATCAACCACAATATCTCTTTTGCTGGTGATTCTTGTCTTTAGAGCTCAGCTAAACAGTCTGTATACATGAGCTGGACCAAGTGTACCAAATTGGGTCTGCAAATGAGTCCATAACTCATCAGGTTCTGTCTTGCCATGAAGCAGCAATGAATCTGGCAAGGTATTTTCAATCACTGATAAAGCTTGTGCTTTCATCTGATTCTGCCAAGCTGTTTCAGCTGTGTCATTCTGGGCAGGTGGTATTGCAGTTCCTTTGGTCAGGGTCCAGCCCAACTCAGTGGAACCTATAACACTAATCAAGGAAAGTGCTCCTTGAAGACAATGAGCCCAGAACTTATAGTTAGAAGGGCCCTCAAGTTTAGGAAGGGTAGAAGTAGTGATAGCCAATGCCATTTCTGTAGTATCAAAAAAATTGGCAGTTAAGAGTATGGGGTATCAGTATAATGCAAAAATACAGATAACAATCAGGTGGTTGTTCCAAGACATCTTTTTATCTCAATCCTAAATTAATAGGAGAGAATCCTTGAAAGGAGAGTCTTGGGGCCTATAACCTGATGAGAAGAGAATGAGATTGCTACTACACTAGTATTGCATCAGTGGAGAGTAAACTAGTTACTCACAATTTGAGACTGGGTGAACCAGTACAGTGTTAGATAAATGTGGAAATGGGGAGTCTTGAGGACAACCAGAGAAAGTTAAACTGAGTTGGCGATAGATGGGAATATTGGTAGTAGCTTAGTAGTCAAGTGAAGACAAGGAATATGAAACTCCAGTGAAGAAAGTATGTTATTACAGAGTGGTTTAAATACTGTACAGAGTAGCTACACTGGGCATAGGGTATGATACATGCATGAGTAAGAAACATAAGGCATATGTGTGTATAACATGAATGAAGTGCATGTAAAGTATAATAATAGGAGAAACATGACTCTACCATATGCTACAGGAGTCATAAGAAGCATTGAACATTTCTATCAGTCATAATCCATGAGGATATGAGTAATACTACCACAAGCCATATCATGTCTATGCAAGTGTTGTATATCTAAGATTAGAAAATATTATAGCACAAAGCTATGGGGGAGTCCAAAAATATATTTGCTCTGTCAATGCAGAGCATATACATCAAGGATTCAGCATGTTCTGCCAATGGCAAGTATATGTGTAAGCATAATGCTGATATATTTCTCAACAGGAGGGTCTTCATGTGTGACAATTCCTTCTTTACCTGACTATGACAGGCCTAGGTAAGAATATGTCCATAGAGCCCATCAATGTCTGAGGTTTGTTGCTGGTTCCATGAGTGCTGTACCAGGTCTGTGGGGCATTCTTCATAATTAGAATGGCCATCATGAATATAGCATGTAGCTGTAGATGAATAGATGCAAAGCTTCCCAGAGTCTTTGATGATTTGAGACAATTCACTGTCAAGAGGCCACCCATCCTCCTTGTCAGGATTCCAAATCCTCTTGATTTCAGCCAGCAACTCTTTCAAATACAATCAGATATCACCCTCCACAATGTCCTCCTCAATGTCATGAAGCACAAGAGTCTCATGAGAGCCCTTTGAGGGTTTGAAGGCAGCAGTGATGAGAGGGTTGGGTTTGCTGATGAGGAAGAACATGAGGGGGGTGTGAAGTGCAGAATTGAGAATGAGCTGGATGAGGTGATAGAGAAAGTGGAGGTCTGTACACTCATTGAGAGCATTGATGACAATGATTTTGTAAACTTTGATGTCCAGGCCAACAGCAGCCTGCAACAGCTCACTAAGAAGCTTTTTGAACTGCTCCTTCAAGTCATTCAACTCAACCAAATCTGGGTCTGCCTCAAGTGCCTTCACAACCCCCACATTCACAGTAAGAGAACCCTTGGAAAGTTGATACATCACACCTAGGATAATGAGGTATGGATTATTGGTTTTATCCAATGTCTGAGAGCAAAAGAAACTTGCCCTGAGTATCTGCCTTTGATCCAAGTGCTCACAGAGTGACTGCACAATCATTGACTTTCCAATGCCCACTATTCTGACAAGCCAATACACCTTGGCACCCTCCTTGTCAGAAGCCCAGGCTTCTAATCTTTCAAGGACATTGACACATGTGCTGGGCATGCATCCTGTGGGATCACCATATGTGGAATGCTGGGTCTTATATGAAATGCTCTCAGGATGAAGTTTGTCTATTGATCCTATGATGATGTGAGCTTCATGTGTTGTCATTCTCACCAAGGCAAACAGCTTATAGAAATTCAACATCTGTTGATGGGATATATGAGCAGGGACATGCATTCTCAGACACAGGGTTACTTACCTGTAACATATTCTGTACAGTTACATTGGTATTGAACTGTATATCAATCTGTGGAGTATGATGAGTATGATGGATATGCAAGCATGATCCACAGTTTGAACACTTACCTGGAAGAGGTCACAAATGGTATTGAGGTTCCTCAATGTCTTTTGTATCATCCTGGGATTGTTTGAAACCTCAGCAATGCAGGCCACCAATGGTCAATCTTGCAAGTGCTTGATGTTTTTAACCAAGCTCTGGATAGCTCTACAAGATAGACAAAGAAAAGTCAGAAACTAGTCCAGGAGACAAGGCCAACACTCATGTGGAGAAACCTTGGATCTTCTCTTCAAGTACATCAAGTGCTTCCTTTTCCTTGTATCTTTCCACAAGTGATAGGATAGCTTTTGATCTTGTTTCAAGTTCCTTTAGCTTGTCCTTATTTGTGGATATGCCCTGGGATTTGGAACTCAATAATGGGTGAACATGATAGACATGGCTTACATACATCAAAGATTTTATGAACTGTCAAGAATACACTAGCAGTAGTTTTCAGGGGTGGGCAGACATCTGAGTAATCCTTGAGTCCCCCTGCTATGAATACTAATCCATCAAGGATATTCTTGCCCACTTCTTTCACTTTCTGGAGTGGTGTTTGCAAGTTTTGCTGTGGTGTTGGGATGAGATCTTGATATTTGCTATCAGATAGAGGTATTGGCATCTGGACTGTTGGGGGAGCCTGAGGGGTCACAGATGTGGGGGGATATGGGCTTTGGAGCTGTGGGAGATCCTGAGAATGTCCAGGAATGGGAAGGGTGTGAGCTATTGGGGGAGTCTGGAAGGTCTCAAGCTTTGGGAGAACTGGTGTGGCTGTTGGGGTGGGGAAAGCTGTTTCACCTCTTGGAAGGATATGGGGAACTGCAGGAACTCCAAGGACCAAGGCACTGTTGGCAAGCACAGAAGTACTATCAGGCCTTTTCTTTTTGAAATGTTCCAGAAAAGAGGGCATTGCAAATCAATAAGCCTTGGACAAACATATGATTGATGGGGGTCAAGAACAAGTAGGATAGCTGTGGCCTGTGTTTCAGAGCACTAGAGTAGCACCTTCTATGAAGGCTCTCACATTAATTATGGGAGTTGAGTGGGAAGGCAGCAAAAATATCTTAGTGCCTATCACCCCATTAGTAACACACCTGTCCTTTGCATCAGTGCCACCATCCTACCCCTTCGACTTCTGGCCCTCATGCCCCCACCACATCCCAATTGATTCTCTATGCCATGACCCTGGCATATCACAATGCACATATATTCCAACGTCACACCTGACCCCAGCCACATTTGCACTTGCACCACCATCCTTCATAGCTATTTTGTCATCACATTATCTTGGCACCTCAGCTTCTTCATCTCCACTGCCTGCATGATGTTCTAGCCCACATGGTCTACACCCCTCACTGCCTTTGTTAAAAGATAGCCTCTCTTCCAGTACAGCATGTTCTGAGGAGTCTTTGAGGGACCTTGGCTGAGGTGTTGGTCAGGTTGGGAGTTTATATGGGTGGGTTTCTCAGCAATGACACCATGTAGCTATGTAAGGTTCTTTTTCATTCAAAACCCTTGAGTTGTTCCTTGCAATGCAGAATCTTCAGGTTTTCAAATACTTGCTCTCCTGCTGTCTGGACTATGGAATCACCAGAAAGCTCTCATCTGGTGTTTCTATATGCCATTTCTGTGACATTGTGGTAATGAATGGTACCAGCAGTAAAACAGGCATGATCTCTCCTAACACTACAAACCGTTCATGGACTTTCTGGCAGTGCCTTTTCCCTCCCTCTTCCATACAATTTTGATGGTCAATGGGTATGAAAGATCCAGTAGAACTGAGGAGGTCCTCATTCAATTCCTGGTCAAGCCCTCTCTTTTCTATTGCATACACTCACTCATTGAAGCATCAGATACATAAAAGGGATTAACACTGATGTAATAAGGTAGCAAATATATACATGACATGGTATAAACCTGATCCAGACCTGACAATCACAAAGTCTTGTTGGTATCTGCATCCTTCCTGGGCCCACTGCTGAAGGCAGCCAAGTTGCTTGCCCTGACAATAGTTGGTCCAGCTCCTTGCTTTGATTTGTGATACCTGGGTGTCTTGCTGGTTCCAATGGCTCACTCAAACACAGTGTCCTTTGCCTCTGGGATGGCAGATGGTCTGACTTTTCAAACATGAACATCAGTGGGAGAGGTAAAATTGCCCTTTCATGGCATGGAAGTTTACAAGGGACCATGAAAGTATGCAAACCTTGAGGAGGAACAATAACAAATGCAAGTGTGAGCCAAAGATCAACTGATGATGGTGGTCCTAATGAGGACCTTGTCAGGTTTTGTAGAATGATGGACAATTGTAGAGTCAAAAACAACCTGTGTTGAGAGTGAGCTCTGAGGGTCCAATGTGGGGTAGGAGAGGTGTTGATTTCATTGTAAAGCTTCATCAGGACCTTGATGTGACTCTCAGTGCATGTGATCACCTTGACATTCTCTTAAGTTCCAAAGGTCTTGCATTTCTTGATTGCTCAGAAAATGTCCTCATCCATGTTGTTCCTGGTACCATCAACCAGTGTCTTGCCATCCTCTATCTTCTTGATAAGTATCTCCTTCCTTTTCCTCATCCTCCTTTTGCAACATTGCCAACTTTGTCAGACTAACAGTCATCACAATGCTGGCCCCTGCAGGTTGTCTCCTGTCCCTGGTCACACTCAAGATAGCCAAAGGACTAGTTGGAGGACTCATGCCCCCAAGTCAAACTCCTCCATGACATCTCCATCCATGACCTTGCAAGAGTCCCCTACCCTTTGCCTTCCTGTGAGAAAGGACAACAGGAGCAGCTGCTCTTCATACAAGCTGTTCAGAGGAGGCTGGCCTTGATTGCTGTAGAGTCAGAGTCAGTCTCTCAATGGAACCAAGAAGAGCCACCACCTCCATGATGAGAAGAGAACAAATATTGCTGCTACACAAGCATAGTGTCAGTGGAGAGTAAACCAGTTACTCACAATCCAAGGTAATGGAATAGTAATTTGAGAATGGAAATGGCAAATCTAGTGGGCAACCAGTAAAAGAGACACCAAGTTGATGATAGTGAGGAATGTTTGAAGAGTAGCTTAGTAGTTGAATAGACGAGGAATGTAAAACTCCAGTGAAGAAAGTACACTACTACAGAGAGGTTTAAATACTGTAGAGAGTAGCTACACTGGGCAAAGGGTATAGTACATGCATGAGTAAGGAAAACATAAGGCATACATGTGTATAACATGAATAAAGTGCATGTAAAGTTCAATAATAGAAAAGACATGACTCTACCATATGCTACAGGAGTCATTAGAAGCATAGAACATTTCTACCAGTCATAATCCATGAGGATATGAGTAATACTACCACAAGCTGTACGTCTACGCAAGTGTTATGTATCTAATAATAGAAACATATCATAGCACAAAGCTATGGGGAATTCCAAAAATATATTTACTCTGTCAATGCAGAGCACATATGTTGAGGATTCAGCATGTTCTGCCAATGGCAAGTATATGTGTAAGCATAATGCTGATTCATTCCTCAACACTCCTCCTTGCTCGAAATTGTCAGAGCATGAGTTCAAAAGAATTCGATGCCTAAAGAAGGCAAGAAACCATTAAATTTTTGGTTGTCGAGATTCTTTGTTAATAAATCTGCAGGATTTTCAGTCCCTTTAATATTGTATAGAAGGAATTTTTTGTCCTCTAACAAATTACAGATATAATGGAACTTAACGTCCACATGTTTTGAACGTTTTTCGGTAACCAGATTTTTCGCCCAAAATACTAAGCCTCAGTTATCACTGAATAAATGTGGTTTTTTAATCTGTTCAGGATTAATGCCAATTTCAGTGAGCAGATTAACTGTCCACTCTATTTGTCAACTAGCATCTGATAAAGCCATATATTCAGCTTTGGTAGACAACAAGGCAACAGTCTTCCAGTGCCAAGAATGCCATGCAACAGCAGCTCCGGCTATTCTAATGAAAAATCCAGTGACTGATTTCCTGGTTTCTGGATCTTGAGCCCAATCGGAATCTGAGAACACATTAATACCTTCGTTTGATTGTCCATCATAGACAATGGCATATTTAGACATGCCATGAAGATATGTTAAAGTATGTAAGCCAGCTTTATAGTGTTCCCATGATGGATTTGACATTTGTTGGGATAACTTGATGACTGCAAAGGCAATATCAGGACGTGATCTGATCATCAAGTACATCAAAGATCCAACCAGTTGTTGGTATTTTTGCCTAAAGTTGGCAGATGCTGTTTCTTTGGCAGATGTGAAGATGAAGTCTCTCGGTAATGGAGTAACTTCAGCTTTTTCAACTACATTGAATCGTTCTAAAACCTTATCAAGGTAAGGTTGTTGATCAATCATGATCAGCTGATTATCACAGTCTCTTGTGATATGCATTCCAAGGAATTTGGTTAATTCACCTAGGAATTGACATTCCCATTTTTCCATGAATGCTTCTATTTTCTGATGTAGAACTTTTGATCCACGCAGTCCTAAGAAAGCTGCATCATCCACATAAAGTAGTGCAATGATAAGAGATTTCTCTCCCATATCCCCCCCTCCTCCCAATACACAGTCACATGAGGTAGCGCCCTCGTCCCGCGGAACGGATTGGTCATCAATCCGTGACCGCATCTTTGATGCTATTTGTGACATCGATGTCATGAACACAAATGACCTAGAGGGACTCAAATTCGCATCCTCCCTCTTTGGCTTCATTGTCCGCTACTTGTCCCAATGGGCACAGATGGATAATATTTCTAAACTCAACAAGTTCGATGGCACTATGCACATCATCGATCTCCTTCGCATTATCGCACACTCTGAATTGCTGCGCAACCTATCCGTTCCCTATGAAAACCGTTGGCTAAGTCTTCATGAATTTATTACAATGCAATTCCCTCCTCCCCTTCCTTCCCCCACACCCATGCCGATGAATACACAGCAACGTCAGAATCGCCGGGCTGAAAAGGCACCGGCCATGTCCTCCCCCTCCCACAAAGACGCCTCTGGGTATCTCCAGGGCTCTTCCCCTAAATCCTCTCCTGATGCCACTGGGAATCTCCAGGGCTCAGATTTGCAATTTGCTCAGGACATGGCATGAGCAATCGCCCTTTCGTGTCTTCCTCCCGTTAATCAAAGTAATAAACCAGGTGAGTCATCTGGTTTAAATAAAGATATTGACATGCTCCCTCCCCCTCCCACCGTCCCACAAGGCGAGACTAACAGTCCGCCTCTAGGGGAGACTTTGAGTCCCCCGGCAACCTCAGGAGAGACTCTTAGTCCTCCCGAGGCCAAGCTCAGTGCCAACCCATGGCAAACCGCTGGCAAACGTCAACCCAATCACCGTGCTAAACTGATAGCCGCCCAACAGCAGCATAAGCCTATCGTCGCTCCTCCGCACCCTCCTCCTCCCAAAGCCCCCAAGGTCCCTCAAGTCCCTCAGGATTCCCCCCCTCTGCATCCCTCTCCCTCAGGTCCCCCTCCCCCAATCAACCATAACACCCATCTGACCAACTACAGGTCATTGGCCCTGTCCCCATCCCCTCAAAGAGCATCATACACTAAAATGGCGTCTTCCACCCCACTTAGTTCTGAAGAGCTCACGAAATATGCAGCTCTCCAAAATCAATTCCCGCAGATGTCACCTGTTGACATCATTAACTTCCTTCGCAATTCGGGAGACATCAAATCTCCTTCCAATTCTTCCCCTAAATCCTCCTCCCCTTCTCGAAACCCCCAGAAGCCCAAAGCTACTCAAGGGCCATCCCGCAAGAACGTCGTCGTTCCGTTCAATGACACGTTCAAACCCATTATGATCACCTCTCTCGACTTGGTGGTCAGAAACTGCAACAACGCTCTTTACCAAAAAGGGCGTACCCTCAAAGTTGAATCAGCTAAATCAAACGAGAAAACACTTTGGCTGAACACTAATCAAGTTGTGTCAGATGAGGATCTCCTCATCATCAAAAAAGGCATCACTGATTCCAATCGGTCCACCTTCACCTCCCCCAACATCAGGGACACTGTCATCCCAGCGCTCCCTATGTCAAAATCCTTTATCAAGCTGACCAACCTCCCATACTTCAGGAAGGATGGTACCCCTCACACATCCGATGACTTCGCTGAAGTCATTAATTCTTCGCCATATGCCGACATCATTAACTACCTTGTCGGTAAACCACACTTCTGCCGTGTCTCACCCCACTCAGATTTGGCAATTCTATTCTTTGACCTATGGGATTCGCAATCAGCCTCTCAGGCTAAACCTTTTATTAACCACACACTCCTCTTTGAGAGTCGAGTGTGCACATTTAGGGGAGCAACCATGCGGATGGCAAGCCCCCTTTGTAACAGGTGCTGGAGATGGGGCCATCCAACCCACCTGTGCAAAGCGCGCAACCCTAGATGCGCAATCTGCAGTGATCCCCACCATACCGAAAATCATCGACGCAACGGGTTCTGCTGCCGTGGTAAAGCCAGACCGAACCCTCGTCCCTCCACCCCCGCCAACATTAAAGAGTGTCCTCACATGACCTCCTTTATCTGCCTGTCATGTGGGTCCAAGGACCACCACGTGAACAGCGATAAATGTCCATTCTTCCGTCACCACTTCAACAAAGAATGGATCACTAAGAAGCTCCAGGAGCTCAAGGCAGAAAAAAACCGCCATGACTTCAACTCGGGTGCTGTAAATGTCTAAAGGACATAACAAACGGCCCCGCTATTCCTCATCTCCTTCTTCCCTTTCTTCGATCCCGATTTTATTTTTCAATGTCTACCGTAACTATGATATCGTTCAGACTCTCCTTTCTGCTCCAATTTTTAGTAACATACTTATCCTATGTCTACAAGAACCTCCCATCCGATGTATCAAAAACGTCCCTTCGACCGACAACTCTGAAGGAGTACCTGAATACGGACCCCCTACCCATCCGGAATGGATTCCCCTAATTGCTGATCCCAAAAACTCTAGAACGGTTACATACATACGTAAATCGCTCAATTCCTTCCACCCCATTCTTCATCCAGACATTATTTCATCTCGTGACTTTCAACTAATCTCACTTTCTTTACCTAAAAAGATCTATATCTTGAACTGTTATCTTGATCCGTCTGATGACTCTTCTTTAACATACCTAGAATCACGTATTAATAATTTCCCCAACCAAGTTGTTTGCGCAGGTGGAGATTTCAATTCCCACTCACCTGATTGGGATGAGAATGTCATTCATCATACCGCAAGAGCCGACCTTTTGATAGATATCATGAATTCCATTGGGCTGTCCATCTCAACCCCTATCAATCCAATGCCGACCCACACGCCCTTTGATAGAAGCAAACACCCTTCCGTCATCGACCTCGTCTTCATGACAGAGAACAATATCAGCCCTACGCATACTATCCGAGATGATTGGCAACTCCAATCCGACCACCGTCCCTTACTCGCAAATATTCCCCTCCCTTCAGTCATCTCACCTATCGTCGAAAAGACCACCATACCCAAAGATTCAGAAGAAGAGGCTATCTTCCTCTATTCTGTATCTACTCGCCTTCAGCAAATCCCTTCGACATTCCATTCCCCTGAAGACGTCGAAACCTTCGCCGATACTCTCTCCTCTATCATCCATGAGGAGTGGTCAAGTAACGCCATCAAGGTCAAAATCTGCGCTAAATCCAAACCTTGGTGGAATCGAGAATGCTCTACTGCCCTAGAAGCCTTCAAACATCACAAAACCAAGTCCAACTGGGCCAATTTCTGCCGTTGCACCTGCAAGGCCAAAAGAGCTTTCTTCGACCAGAAAATCATCGACATCTCACAGGAGGACAGGCGTCCTTGGGATTTAATGTCTTGGATTGGTAAACGCAACCTTCCTCCATGCCAATCCATTACCTACAACAGGAAGAGCTGTGATGAGCTAGAAGACCTCTGGCATGCTCTTGACTCTTCCTACAACTCCACTCACAACCGTCCAGTTGATCTGACCACGGTTGAATCTCTGAACGCCCAACCGGAGTGCCCATGGCCTCCATTCACTAACGCTGAACTATTTGATGCCCTCAAACCGTGCGCTAATTCTTCTGCCCCTGGACCTGATCACCTCTCATGGGCCCATGTCAAGACCCTCATGTCTTCTGACATCCTTTGAAACAAGTTCCTCATCTTCACTTCCAAATGCATTGAATACTCCACATGGCCCAAACATTTTAAAAACTCCACTTCGGTTATCATTCCCAAACCGAATAAACCTCACTACTCGACACCTAAAATGTTTAGGCCCATAGTACTCCTCAACACATTAGGAAAGCTCATTGAAAAGATGATATCAAAGCGAATGCAATTCGAAGCGGCCCAACTCAACCTCGTCCACCCCCTTCAATTCAGCGGAATTATACAGCGCTCAACTGAAGACGCCAGTGTATATGTCACCCACCTCGTACGTACAGGGTGGAAGAAACAACTCAAAACGAGCATCATTGCTTTTGATGTCGCTCAATTCTTCCCCTCCACCAACCACTCCCTTCTTTGCTCCATACTTAAAAGGCATGGTTTCAATTCCCACCTAGTAAACTTCTTCTCCCATTATTTAAAAGACCGCTATACTACTTATTCCTGGAACAACGAACTTTCCTCCAGATTTCCCACCTCCATAGGTGTAGGCCAAGGCTCCGCTCTTTCCCCTATCCTCACTGCTCTTTCTCTCTCCCCCTTTATGTACAAGTTTTCAAACAATCCTCGTTGTAAGATAGTTTCATTTGTAGACAATGGACTCATTATTGTTCAATCTCCTTCTTTTGACAATAATTGTACTATACTAGCACAGGTCTACAAAGCCTGTGAACAATACCTCACTGATATGGGCTTCACTCTCGAAAGGGAGAAAACTGAAGCCTTTCACTTTTCCAGTCGCCCCTCTCAAGAACCAAACCCCCCGGTCAAAATTGAGGACGACTTCACCATCCACCCCAAACCATACCTTCGCTACCTGGGGTTTTGGTTTGACCGCTCTCTATCCTTCAAGGAACACGTTCGCTTCTATTCCACCAAAGCTTTATCCACTGTCCGATGCATGCGTATGCTTGGAAACTCAGTCCGCGGTCTCTCTCCTTTAAACAAGAGACTTCTCTATCGCTCATGCATTGTCCCAATTGCAACTTATGGTTTTCAACTATGGTTCAATCGCAATGGAAGATACCACGGTCTAGTCAAATCCCTCCAACGTATGCAATGCCAAGCCGCTTTGTGGATCACAGGCGTGTTCTGAACCACTCCCACCGGCAGGATTGAGGCCATTGCTGGTCTTATCCCTATCCAACTACACCTCTTCAAGCTGGCCAAACGATGCTCGCTTCGATTTCACACCCTCCCGTCATCCCACCCCCTCAAACGTCTCACTCAAGACACTGACCCCCTTGTTGCGCGATCAACTAAAACTAGATCCACAGCGCTTGACTATGTGTCTGACGCCCAACTGGTTTCAGACCGATTCCAGTGCCTTCATCCCAGCGCCAAACCTGGCCAGCGCTTGCTGGACTTGTTTGAGACACAAATCAAATTCATCGAATGCCCTGACCCATCGAAAGATGGTGTGATGGCCATTCACCTTGCAAATGCTTCATGTGCTCGAGATCTTTCATTTTCCTCTCCTGTTTCTCTTGTTGTAGCGACCAACGCTTCTGTACCAGTAGATAGTTCTCTCTCTGCGACCTCCTCTTTCCTCGTTTTCAATTCCTCGACTACAGACATTCTTTCTTCTTCTGTTCACCCCTGTGGGGAAGTCCTCTCCTCTGACGCTGAATCGTATGCTCTACATCTCAGTCTCTCATCTTCTATCTCTCTCGCTCCATCTCGCAATTGCTCTTCAATAGTTGTTTTCACAGACTCTATTTCTTCTGCTAAAAAACTATTTTCTTACGATCCTCACAGTGCTCACCCAGACTCTATAGTGATCGCTCCTATACTACAGCAGTGGCTCTCCTCTTCCCCCCTCAACCTTGTCCATTTCTGGTCCATTCCCTCATCCGCCCATTGGTCAGTCCACCACCAGGCTCACATCCTCGCCAAGTCACTGCGCATTCCCAATAATCGATGCCAGCCTTACCGCACTTCCCTCGGATTTGTTTGCAATCACTACACGTCCAAATGTCTCAAGCATTGGAAAACATTAATGAACGATCCCTCTTATTGTGGTCACTCATGGCTCCCGGTCGTCAATGCAGCCGACCCCCCTCAACCTCTCGAGCCCAAATACACCAATGGTGGCTCCTGGCTTAAATCCCCCTTGGGCAAAAACCCCAACCTCTGTGCTCGCTTTACCCGCTGCGTCACCAATCATGTGCCCATCGGTGCCTTTCGTCAGTGCTTTTTCCCTGGGCGCCACATCACTTCCTGCCCCTGTGGAGAAGTCCTCGAGACACGTGAACACATTCTAAACCAAGGCTGCCCCCGCTTCCACTACCCAGTCAGAGACCGAATTGGCTTCTACTGGCTCATCAATTTCTTAGAACGCAACCCGGCAGCCTTTTCATTCGCTGACCAGATCCAAGGACCGGTAACTCAGGAAGAGTTCGCCACCCGCTGCCTCACCCGAAGAGAGCGACTTGCAATAAATGGAGTTCTGGACGTTCACTGAAGGGTTCCTTCCTTTCTCTTGCCTCATAAATAGCTTCATCGCTCCCTACCCGTCTTCAATTTTGATTTCTTTTCACTCGACTACTCTCTCAACTCTGACTAAGTTAGTTTACTATATCTTACTCTCTCATATACGCCGTCACTAGCTCTCTGCTCTTCGTCTACTCTTTCTCCTTTTCCTTTTCTTTTTCTCTTTTCTCTTCTCTAGTTTCGGTATTGGGACTGCTATCGTGCACCCGTTTGTAGTAGCTAGTCTATTGCAATAAACTTGGAATTAAAAAAAAAAAAAAAAAAAAAGATAAGAGATTTCTCTCATGTATTGTAGTAATAATATACATGCAACAACCTGAAGGTTTCACCCAAAAAGGACAGGAAACCAAAGTATGGCACCTTAAAAGCACCTTATACAGTCTCAAGCAAGCTGGCTGACAATGGTGGCTTGAAGTTACCAAATTGATGAAAGAACTAGGCTTCAAACGAGCATCACTCAATGCTGGAGTCTATTTCTTCCTTAAGGTGTCTGTAGAGATAAGTGGTCTTCACGTCAAGACCAAACATATCCCAATTTTTGAGGGCAGCTACTGCAAATAGCAATCGTGCAGTCTTGTACCAGACAACAGGAGAAAATAGCTCATCAAAGTTGATGCCTTTGACTTGTGAGAAGCCTTGAGTGACTAATCGAGATCTGAATCTGCCGTCAGACTTCGGAGTGAATACCCATTGATTTCCAATTGCTTTTCTTCCTTTTGGAAGTTCAACTAGTTCATAGACTTGTTGTGTTTGTAATGCATCTATTTCTTCAAGGCAAGCTTTGTACCACTTATTGCAAATCTCCTTAGGGAGTTTTGCAAGATCCTTGAATACTTTAGGGGTATATGATGCATCAATTTTATTCGCAAAAAGAAAATTGATAAACTGTACTCCTCCTTCTTTGCATAACCTATTCACATGATGAACCATCATGAGTTCCATTGATGTGGAGGTTTGTGAAGAATCAAATGTACAATTTTCATCAGGTGGCATTTCATTTTCAACATCTGGAAGTGCTACTGGGCTTCTTTGTCAGATACGCTTTAGTAATGGTTCTCCTTTCAGAGGTATCCATTTAAAGCCACGATAATTGGTTAACACTTTTACAGGGTGTTGATCTCCATATATGTTATCAGGTTTCTTAGGAACCCATCATTCCCTTTGGGGACATTGATTAGAAGGTTGTTGCCATTGTTGCATCCATGGCAGTGATGTGGCTTGATGCTTCTGAGATGGCCTTGTGGGGCTAAATCTCATATGTGTCATTCTGGGACTTTGTTGTCTTGGTATAGCCTTATCCTTTTGATGGGACTCAGAACCAGACATTCCAGGTATCGGGTCTAATGATTCTTCCCTTATGGGAGGATCATCACCACATTCTTCAAACTCTTCTAATCTTGGAGACTGAGAAACAGGAGGGGAGTCCATAAATGGATGATCGTCTCCTCTTTCTTCAAAGTCTTCCAATAATGGAGATGGATCTTGATTATCATTTGGATCAGTGCTTAGCACAGGCGAATGTCTTGGTAGATCAGTGTATTCTAAATCAGAATTGTGATCTGTTCTAACATCATCCTTGTCATGTGGTGGAGTTTGATTCCAATGTCTTGGATCATGCAATGATAGTGATGTAGAATGAGACGAAGGAGGTTCTGGGGCAGAAGGTCACTCCAGAAATGGACTTCATCAATTATCCTGTCTAGGATAGATGACTACTTCACTAGGAGGTGTAGGAGTTCTTGAAAAAGAGCTCTTACTGCTTCCTCTTTCTTGATGTTTCTTTTCAGAACATTTCGGGAAGAATGATTTGTCAAAAATGGCAGTGGGTGAAATGTATATCACATTGCCTTGTAAATGACACATGAACAAATAATTCTTCCGATCCAAAGAATATCCCAGGAATATCATTAATTCCAATTTAGGGGATAGTTTATCTTTCCAGATCTCTTTGGGTAAGAACACATAAGCACCACATCCAAAGGTTCTGAATTTAGAGACATCAGGTTTTTCACCTGTTAAAAGTTCTTGAGGGGTTTTCCAATTTAATTGTGACATGGGAGTGTGATTGTAAAGATAACACACAGTGTCTATCACAAATTCCCACCAACCATTGGGAATACAAGCATGATGCTGCATGGCTTCTGCTTTATCCATTAATGTTTGGTTGAGGTGTTCTGCTCTACCATTTTGCTGGTGAGCATGTGGAGCACTTGTCACATGGATAATCCCTTGAGAGCGAAGAAGGTTTTGCAAACTTTCTTGGACATATTCTCCTCCTTGATCAGTATGTAAGAACTTCACTGAACTACCAACACGTTTGCCAACGAGTGTCAAGAAGTTCTTCATAAGTGTGGGAGCCTTGGATTTTTTACAGAGTAAATGAATCCAGGCATTCGAGGAGAAATCATCTAATATGGTCATTACCCATTTGTATTTTCGGTAACTGACCACAGGCATTTCTAAAAGATCTGAGTGGATTCTTTCTAGAGGCCTAGTCACTCTCTCGAAGTTTACATTAAAGCTTTTCTGATGCATTTTTCCCATAGTGCAACCTTCACATGGTTTCAAGCTATTTTTGGGAATATCAACATGAGGAAAGCCAATCGTATTTTTCTCAAAGTGTTTGAGGATATGATCTGACAGGTGTCCCATTCTATTATGAATGACATTATAACCTGGGTTGAAATTAGTTGCAAAAGCATGCATATTGTAAGGATGCTTTATAATTTTACTTTTCACATAGTGTAAAGTATTGGACCAATTTATCATCAGTTTAGCAACTAATATGGGTCATCCCATATCATCATTGATGCTTGAGCAATCATCAGTTGTTTCTATTTTAGCTCCAGCCTTGGCGAGCTGTCCAACTGATAACAATTGATCTCCACTACCTTTAAGGTAATGCACCAGATATAGATATGAATGATTTAATATCCAAGTACCATTATCTGTGTTAGTCACAGTTTCTATTAATACTGTTCTGTGACCTGGTGCTAACATTGGTTCACCAGCAGTAAAGACTTGAATTGGTTCAGGGTAGTATTGGAAGTCAATAAAGTCTTCCAAATAAGGTGTATAATGCCCTGATGCTCCTGAATCCAAAAGCCATATTGCATCATATTCATCCATTCTTATTGGCTCATCTAAGTGCTCAGAGATGATCTTAGGACATGGACAAGGAGGTTCATGCACTGAATGAACTACATTGAAACGAGATGTGCTTGTGCACATCACAACAAATTCAGTACATGATACATCACTAACAAAGTCCAAATTTATGAGCCACCTAGTAATCCGCTCCTGTAGCAGTAGGTGCTCATCTCCTCTTCCTCCTTCTGCCTTGCTTTGGCAGCCCTCTAACCCCCTCAATGTTTGGCCTTGTCCCTGCACTTCTTGCCAGGTTTGGCCTTCTTCCCTGAGGAAGGCGTTGTGACTGGTCTGAGAGTGGAGAAGATCATCAGCATTTGATGAAGTATGAGAATGGAGAATTACATACCCCATTGACTTCTTCTTCTCGAAGTCACTCCCATAATCTGTATCATCACTGGCATTGAAATCCACATCTGAAAGATGATGTGGGCCATTGACAAGTGGTGGGTGATCTTTGATATCACTCCTGAAGAGGTCAATCTCATTGTTGGGATGAGATGCTCTGGGGAGTTTGGGAGAAGAAGGCAGTGCAGGTGAAACATTGACTGACAAGGTTGAAGGTGCCATTGCCTCATCCCATTCATGTTCTGTTAACCCAAATGAGTAAAGGTATTCCTGTTCAGATGAATCAGTGGGATAACCTTCAGGGTTCTTGTCGATCACAATGAGGGCTTCTTGCAGTGCCCTAGAACTCTTCACTCCCTGTTGTGTAACAAGGAAATGAATTAGTCTAAGTTGACCAATTGGATTAACACATACATTTTTTGCAACGTCACAAGTATCGTGTGGGATTGAGGTTTCCCCCTCAGCCCTGGCTTTGCCTTTCTTGAAGTGAAGCACTTTGGTCTTCCTCTGCTTCTCTTCTTCGTGTTCTCAAAGGGCTTCTTCAACAATGTCATACAGCTTTTCGGGACACTGCATGGAAGGGTTGGTCTTCTTTGGATTATTAGTCCATTTCCCCATACAGACACATCAAGCATAATTGCCTACCTTGACAGGATGACCAGCAGGAAGAAGACCAGACTGTCCTGAAAGTGGAGGGAAGTCTTTGTCAAAGGAGCATGCTTTCTCGCTTGCATCTTCTAGCAACATGAGGAGTAAAGTTTCCCCAATCAGTTCCTGGACACTTCGCCTTGTAGGAAGATGATGAAGCTTATGGGCACAATTAATGTCATGATAGCACTGGGTGCAAACCTTCTGTTCCTTGCAAAGCATGTCCAATGACTTAGTTGCAGTGTCAGACCACTGACACTTCATCGCCTTGAGGGTTTCCTGTGCTTCCTGTGCAAGATCAATGATCTCCTGCTCAAGGATGGCAGTAAAACAGAGGTTACTTGCCTCTATTTTTAACTCCTCAAACTTACACTTCTCCTGGATGGCAGAAGAGTAAGTAGGAATGATGGGAACGGGGTTCTGAGAACGCACCTGTCGAGAAAGTGATGAAAGCAGGGGACAATCCTGTGGGACTGAAGCAGTGAGACATTGCTGGACCAGAGCCTGAGGCAGAACACCAGAAGTGACGACCAGTGGCCTCTGGATCTGATCTAAGAGGTCGAATGGGTGCATATTGGGACCAGTATATGGTCTACCAGCACCAGCAGGGGAGTGGGGAGTGTCTTGAGCCACTAGTCAGGCAGGTGCAGCAAAACCCACCATGGAATCAGCTGGTTTGGCTGTTGTGGAGGGGGACTTCTTCTTCTTGGGAGCCCTCTTCTTCTTCAGCTTGACAGTCTGCCATTGACCAGGCTGACTGCCTTGTTGTCCTTGAGGCTTGGGACTGTTGGAGGTTTTATCCTGGCCAACAGGCTGAGGGATAAATCGACTCCAAGGTGGGCCAGGATGAGACTTGTTCCAGGTGGAGGGACTGCCTTGGTCATTTGGGAGCTTAGCTTTGGACGCAGTAGCAGTAGCATTGGCTGGGTGAGTGGACATTTTGTTATGACCACTCTTCTGTGCCCATTCTGCATTTAAAGCTTCAGCAACCACTTGCCAAGTTAGGCCAGCAATGGTCATCTTATTGGTCAACAACAATTGTCGGACCGACTCCCATTCATCTGGAATAGCTGAAAGAAGAATCATCACTCTGAGTACTTCAGGTATAGCTGCCGTGGCTTCTTCTACCTGAGTGAAGAGAGTTGCCATTTCAGCAATATCAATGGCGATATCACATTTGCCAGTGATTCTCTTCTTCAGAGCTCAACTAAACAGTCCATATACATGAGCTGGACTGAGCATTCCAAATTGGGTCTGCAAATAAGTCCATAACTGATCTGTATCTGTTTTGCCATGAAGCAGCAATGAGTCTGGCAAGGTATTTTCGATCACAGATAAAGCTTGCACTTTCATCTGGTTCTGCTGAGCTGTTTCAGCTGCATCATTAGCACCAGGTGCCGTTGCAGTTCCTTCAGTCAGGGTCCAGCCCAACTCAGTGGAACCTGTAATGCTAATCAAGGAAAGAGCTCCTTGAAGACGGTGAGCCCAGAACTTGTAGTTAGAGGGGCCCTCAAGTTTAGGAAGGGAAGATGTAGCAATAGCCAATGCCATTTCTGAAGTATCAAAGAAGTTGGCAGTTAAAAAATCGACTAAAAGCCAATATTATGGGGTATCAGTATAATGCAATAATACAGATAATGATCAGGTGGTTATCCCAAGATGTCTTCATCTCAATCCTAAATTAATAGGAGAGAATCCTCAAAAGGAGAGTCTCGGGGCCCATAACCTGATGAGAAGAGAACGAATATTGCTGCTACACAAGCATAGTGTCAGTGGAGAGTAAACCAGTTACTCACAATCCAAGGTAATGGAATAGTAATTTGAGAATGGAAATGGCAAATCTAGTGGGCAACCAGTAAAAGAGACACCAAGTTGATGATAGTGAGGAATGTTTGAAGAGTAGCTTAGTAGTTGAATAGACGAGGAATGTAAAACTCCAGTGAAGAAAGTACACTACTACAGAGAGGTTTAAATACTGTAGAGAGTAGCTACACTGGGCAAAGGGTATAGTACATGCATGAGTAAGGAAAACATAAGGCATACACATGTATAACATGAATAAAGTGCATGTAAAGTTCAATAATAGAAAAGACATGACTCTACTGTATGCTACAGGAGTCATTAGAAGCATAGAACATTTCTACCAGTCATAATCCATGAGGATATGAGTAATACTACCACAAGCTGTACATCTATGCAAGTGTTATGTATCTAATAATAGAAATGTATCATAGCACAAAGCTATGGGGGATTCCAAAAATATATTTGCTCTGTCAATGCAGAGCGCATACGTCGAGGATTCAGCATGTTCTGCCAATGGCAAGTATATGTGTAAGCATAATGCTGATTCATTCCTCAACACTCCAGACACAATCTGAGCTGGATTCAGCCTCCAGGCCATTCACTAAAACTCACTTCCTTTTGTGTTCATTCTTCTATACATATGTTTGCAGGAATTGGAGCACCAGCACTGTAAAAAACTTAGGAGATAAAGGTACTATTGATCTAAGAGTATGTCTCCAGAGGCTTTGTTCTCAGTTCCACTCGCTGTGGGTTCAGGGTGGTGAATAGGGATGAGGGTTTGGCACACACGAGCAAAAGTAGTAACACAGCAAGTGACAGAAGTGATGGACTTGTTGGCTTGGATAGTATCTTTGGATTTAGCAAGGTGGTGGGGGAGACGGGATTTGTGTATTGTTGATGATGTGAAGGGGTGGATCAAAGGAGAGATGGTATCCCGGAGGGACAGGATGAGACGTGCTTCATATAGGTTGTTCAGAGGGGGCTGTCCTTGAAGCTTTGAAGTTTGATTGCTATATGGTGTAGAGCCGGAATTGATCTCTCAATGGAACAAGAAGAGACTTCATATAAAAATAGAATCATTACTAGTCCCAGTCCGAAAAGCCAAGCAAAAGAGTCAAATCCTGCTACCGCCCAATCCACCTTCCCTGTTCAGCCTCCCACTCCACCTACCGCAACCTCCGTTGATACATCTCCTGTGCCCGTGCATTGACCTCCCTCGCTTCCTGTGTATCTGGAAACAAGTCTATGTTTCAGCACCCAAGGGTGTTTGTGCTGGAGCCCAGTTAAATCGGTGACGCGATATCTGTTCCTTATGCGCTTCCATGTCCACCTGGCTTCGACGAATGGCAATGGTGAGGTTTCATGGTCGTGATCATGCGATGGGCAGGCAGCACAAGCAACATGTCATTTATATGGCCAGGCTGGAGTGGTGGATGGAGAACGCCAAAACGGACTTCTACTGTGCGATGGCATTGGTCCTATGACAGCGTATCGTTGTCAGAGACGTCAACAATCATCATCCGGGGTATATTGAGGTGATGACACGACAATCTTCAGTCAACTGCATCGACATGTATATAATCTTCTCTATCCCACCCGACCTCTTCATAGTATCTACGCTACAGAGGTTACATCCAGAATAACTACGGAGCCAGAACCATAGCCAAAACAGGCTTTGTCCGCTGAAAATGCACACGAAGAGATGCCGCGATAAGAAGGGGGTATCCAGCAGTGATTACGTGCACCCACCACCCAGTGACCATCATTAGAGAAGGAGAGGGGATGGGGTTGGAATTCGATGTTGTGTGAATCATTTGTCGGAATGCGGGGCCCTTCTGAACACAGGTTCCAAACTCTATCACCGCCAAACTGCGAGGAGACAACCCGCGTGCCATCGGGCGAAAAAGCCACAGATGTCACCCAATCCGTGTGGCCCTCCAGCTCGGCTTCCAACCTATGCGTCGTCACATTCCAAATCCTGACTGTCTGATCATGCGATCCGGAGGCAACCCGGGTGCCGTCGGGCGAAAAAGCCACAGATCTC
>JAEUWR010000475.1:0-23358 GCA_018524895.1 Podaxis sp. C-F-101400 | reverse complement strand
ACCTGGCCAGTGATACTGATGCCTCGTTCTTGCTGAGAATGATGCTGGGGAGTCTCAGGGACTTCCTGGAACATATCATCAGTGTATTGGGGGGCAGCTGACTTTTTGCGATGGCCCATAGTGCTAAGTACAACTGACCAACAAGTAGATGATGGTGGTTGCTGGAAAAGGAAGGGCCTGTGAATGGTCCATATCACTTGTGATCAAGTTTTTTGGCTGGCCTGTTGGTCATCAAGTTGGTTCCTTCTAGCTATACTAATGTTCCTTTTCCATAATCTCTTTCTAGTGTCCTTTTCCTGTCATAGTGCTTTGTCATGTGGTGTCTTTTGTCTTCCAATAGTTCTCAGGCCTTCTCTCAGCATGTTGTGAGTTTCTTGACAAACTCCATTACTGATGGAGTTGGTGAGTCAGCAGTAATTTCCCCTTTTTATGGGTGTCAGCTATAGTTGAGGAAGAATGGGGTTTCTCCTGTGCTGCTATGTACCTTGTCATTGTACTGGAACTCTGCTGCTGATAACTAGTTTGCCCAGTTGTCCTACATGTAATCAACATATGCCCTTAGGAAGGTCTTGACCTCCTGATTGATTTGTTCTATTTGTCCATCTGTCTGTGGATGATAGGCTGTAGACAGTCCTCTCTCAATTCCTATGGCCTTGCACAGGTTCTTTATGAGTGCTGATGTGAACTGTAGTCCTCTGTCACTGATGAACTTCCTCAGGATTCCATGGAGTTTCCATATGTGGTCTCAGTAGAGTCATGCTAGACCCATGGAGTCCAGATTGGTTTTCATTGTGATTAGTTGGATCATTTTGGTGAATCTGTCCACTATGACCAAGATTGCATCTGCTCCATCTGACTCTGGAAGTGGTCCAATCATATTGACAGTAATCTCATGCCATAGTCCCTTTGGTGTTTCAAGGGGGTGAAGTGGGGCTGCTTTCTTTTGTTGTATTGCCTTGTTTCTCTGGCAGCTGTCACATCCCTGTACAAAGTTCTTGATGTCTGTCTTCATTGATGGCCAATAATATGTTCTCTTGATAAGCTCCATCATCCTGTGGGTCCCTGAGTGTCCAATATCAGATGGATTGTAGTGATTCATCAGGATCTTGCTCCATAACTCCTTGTGGTTTGGGACATAAATCTTCCTGTCTCAGCATGTGATCCCACCTTGTTCCCATGTCCTTTCTGGTTCCTCCTTTAGCCATTTGTGAATCACTGTTTCCTTTCTTCCTTCTTGTATTTCCTTCAGTATTGTGTTATCTCCTTTGACTTTGAATAGTCCTCTTCCTAGGACTACTTCTTTGTTGATTGGTTCCTTTTGCTGTAGTCATTGTTGGAATAGGGTGTCCTTGAGAATTATGACTTCCTTTTCCTCTTCCTTCTCATTGAAGTGCATGATTTGTGAGAGAATGTCAGCTTTGGTGTTTGTCTTCCCAGGAATGTGTTTCAGGATGAAGTCATACTCCTGGAGTTTCAGGTGCCATCACATCTGTCTCATATTGATTTGTCATAGTGTTCAGAAGTATTCCAGATTCTTGTGATCTGTTCAAATCTCAAATGTCTCCTTTGCCTCTAGGAGATATTGTCACTATGTCTTCAGTGCTTCTACAATGGCAAGAAGCTCCCTGTCATAGATCTTATAGTTCGTCACCTTCCTTTCTCAGTAACTACCACCATCATCTCAGTGGTTCAGTTGCTCACAGTACAAGGAATACACCAACCAGTTCTAAATCACTATGAAAGGCTCTAAGGACAATAGTGGCATCCTTGGAGGTCTCAAGAAGACTGCTGGTAGTATTCACTCAGGCATTGTTCACCATTGTCACTCTAGCACCAGTTTGGTGCTGGCTCCAACCCTCCCTCGAGCTCCATCTGAGGGCATCTTTCATGAACCCAAAGGACAAATCTCCTTCATTCATAAACCCCCATCACCTACACCATCTATAGGAGTCAAATGCTCCTACTCTACTGACCAATCTCTGTCTAACTGACTAGAGAAGAGCATGAAGTTTAACAAGGACAACAACACCACTTCTGTCTCTTCTGCAGAAGCAAATAATGACTCTGAAGGATCTGAAGGTCTCTCCACCCCTCGATCCATTCACCCTTCCATTGCACCGGCTTGTGATGAAAATCTCCAACTCTCCCCAGAGGTTGCCCCTTCCTCTCACTGCCTCCTCACTGAGGCTCAATCTATTGCTGCCTCTCACAGCTTCGTCCCTCCTACACCAGGCACATGGGACAAATCTAAACCTTCCAATCCCCTCCCCACCCTCCCAACATTTACCCCCATCTCTCCTCCCCCTCCTAATGCACAGCCCCATGAGGCAGCACCTATGTCCTGTGGAACAGATTGGTCATCTGTCTGTGACCATATTTTTGATGCCATTTGTGACATCAACATCATGAATACTGACAATTTTGAGGGACTAAAATTTGCATCCTCCCTCTTAGGCTTTATTGTCTGATACTTGTCTCAATGGGCTCAAATGGACAATATTTCCAAATTCGGAGACTTTGAGGGCACTATGCACCTCATTGATCTCCTTCGTACCATTGCACATTCTGAGCAAATCGCAACCTCTCTGTCCCTTACAAAGACTGTTGCTTAAGTCTTCATGAATTTATCTCCATGCAATTCCCCCCTCCTCTCCCTTCTCCTACCCCTACTCCTATGAACACACAGCAACATCAAAACCGTCGGGCTGAAAAGGCACCGGCCATGTCCTCCCCTTCCCCCAAAGATGCCCTGGGAATACTCCAGGGCTCTACCCCCATTCCTACTTCTGACACCTCTGGGAATCTCCAGGACTCAGATTCACAGTTCACCAAGGACATGGCACAAGCAATTGCCCTCTCGTGCCTCCCTCCTGCCAACCAGAATAAACCAGGTGAGTGTTCTGGTCTAAATAAAGATATTGACATGGCTCCTCCCCCTCCCACTATCCTACAAGGGGAGACCTCAGGTCCCCCAGCAACCTCAGAGGAGATCAAGGATCCCTCTGGGGCCAAGCTCAGCTCCAACCCTTGGCAAACCACTGGCAGGTGCCACCCCATTCGCACTACCAAACCAATAGCCACCCAAGCTCAGCGTAAGCCTATCATCACTCCTCTGCATCCCCCTCCTCCTAAGGCTTCCCTTCCCCCCCGTCCCACTCCCCCAGGCCCCCCACCCCCCATCAACAACAGCACTTGTCCTACCAACTATAGGCCATCTGCCCCATCTCCCTCTTCTCAAAGGGCATCATATGCCAAAATGGCATCCTTGTCCCCTCTCCAGTCTGATGAGCTGATGAAGTATGCAGCTCTACAGAACCAATTCCCTCAGATGTTGCCAGTCGATGTCATCAACTTCCTCCACAACTCTGGAGACATTAAATCTCCCTCTTCCTCCCCCAAATCATCCCCTCCTTGCTCCTCTCAAAAGCCCAAGGCCACCCAAGGCCTGTCATGCAAGAATGTCATTGTTCCATTTAATGATATATTCAAATCTATCATGATCACCTCCCTCGACTTGGTGGTCCGCAACTGCAACAACGCCCTCTACCAGAAAGGACACACCCTCAAAGTCGAATCAGCCAAGATGAGTGACAAAACTCTCTGGCTGAACACAAACCAAGTTGCCTCAGATGAGGATCTCCTCATCATCAAAAAAGGCATCACCGATTCCAATCAGTCTGCCTTTGCTTCCCCTGACATCTGGGATGCTGTCACCCCTGCTCTCCCAATGTCTAAATCATTTATCAAACTCACCAACCTCCTGTACTTTAGGGAGGATGGTACACCACACACATCCGATGACTTTGCTGAAGTCATCAATTCATCACCATATGCTGATATAATTAACTATCTGGTCAGCAAACCTCACCTCAGCTGAGTCTCGCCCCACTCAGACTCAGCTATCCTATTTTTCGACTTGTGGGATTCCCAATCAGCCTCTAGGGCCAAGCAATTCATCAACCATACACTCCTCTTTGAGAGTCGAGTGTGTACATTTAGGGGAGCAACTATGAGGACCACCAGTCCTCTCTGCAACCATTGTTGGAGATGGGGTCACCTGACCTACCTATGCAAGGTGCACAATCCCAGATGTGCCATCTGTGGTGATCCACACCACACCGAAAACCACCATCGCAATAGCTTCTGCTGCCACAGCAAGACCAGCCTGAACCCATGCCCTGCCACCCCTGCCAATATCAAAGAATGCCCCCACATGACCTCTTTCACTTGCCTATCATGTGACTCTAAGGACCATCATGTGAACAGCAACAAATGCCCATTCTTCCATCATCGCTTTGACTGAGAATGGATCACCAAAAAGCTCCAAGAGCTTAAGGTGGAGAAAAACTGCCATGACTTCAACTCCAGGGCTGTGAATGTCTAAAGGACCTCTTTGCAACCCCACTTCTCTCTCAAGCATCCCCATTTTATTTTTCAATGTTCATCATTCCTTTGACACTGTTGAAATTCTTTTGAATGACCCCAATTTCAAAGACATTCTCATTTTATGTATTCAAGAACCACCTTTTCGCATTATCAGAAACATCCCGTCCATGAATAACTCTGAAGGAGACCCATATAAAGGAACCAATTACCACCCTAATTGGAACCTATTCATCCCTGACAGTGACAATCCAAGAACTGCTACATTTATTTGCAAATCCTGTAATTCCCTCCTACCCACTTCCCATCTGAACATTATCTCTTCACCTGACTTTCAACTCATCTTGCTCTCATTCCCTAAGAAACTTTATTTCCTTAATTGTTACTTAGACCCTTCTGATGACTCTTCCATTTCATATCTTGAATCATGTTCTCATCTCTTCCCAAAGAACACCATATGTGCAGGGGGAGACTTCAACTCTCACTCTCCAGAATGGGATGACCATATCCCTTACCATTCAGCTTGAGGCAACTTACTCACAGACATTATGAACTCTCTAGGCCTCACTCTCTCCACCCTGGAGTCATATAAGTATACTCACATTCCCTTTGATTCAAACAAACACCCATCTGTCATTGACCTTATCTTCATGATAGACGACCCTACGCAATCAAGCCCAGTCCAGAAAATTCGTGATGATTGGCAGTTTAAATCTAATCATTGCCCACTCCTCACCCACCTTCCCATTCCTTCCCCCTTCCTCCCTTATACTGAGAAACTCTCCATCCCTCGTGACTCCAAAGAGGAAGCCATGTTCTTATACTCCCTTGTGCTTCAGCTTCAAAGTATCCCCCCAATATTCTCATCCAGCGACGATGTCCACACCTACGCCGATGCAATGTCCCAAATCATATCACAAGAATGGCTAAACAATGCTAAGTGGGTCAAAATTTGCACCAGATCTAAGCTGTGGTGGACACCACAGTGTTCATCTGCTCTACAATCCTTCCAGTCCTGCAAATCCAAAGCAAACTGGACTAATTTTAGACACACAACCCACCAAGCTAAAAAAGTGTTCTTTGACCAGAAAATCAAGAACATTGCTGAAGAAAACCGTTGCCTGTGGGATCTTATGTCGTGGATCAGAAAGAGAAATCTTCCCCCCTCCCAATCCATCATATTCAACAGGAAGAGTTGTGATGAGCTAGATGACCTCTGGCATGCCCTCGACTCCTCCTACAATTCTGCTGTGGATAGACCCATTGACCTTAGTGCCATTGAGTCTCTTAGCGCCCAACCAGAGTGCCAGTGGCCTCCATTCACAAATGCCGAACTCTTTGATGCCCTTAACCCATGCACCAATGCTTCAGCACCGGGCCCCAATCATCTCTCCTGGGCTCATATCAAACATCTCATGGCCAACAACACCCACAACACCCTCCACACCAACTTTCTTCTCTTCGCTTCCAAATGTGTTGAATTTTTGACATGGCTGGAACACTTCAAAACATCCACCTCTGTTATCATCCCTAAACCCAACAAGCTGCATTACACCACACCAAAAATGTTTCGCCCCATTGTCCTACTCAACACATTAGGCAAGCTTATTGAGAAAATGATCTCATCAAGAATGCAGTTTGAGGCTGCTCAACTAAACCTTGTCCACCCTCTTCAATTCAGTGGTATCATTCAGCACTCTACAGAAGACACTGGGGTATATGTCACCCACACTGTGCACTCTGGATGGTGCCGTAAACTCAAGACCAGCGTCATTGCATTTGACATCACCCAATTTTTCCCCTCCACAAACCATTCCATCCTGAGCACCATCCTCAAGTGCCAAGGATTTAATGGTAACCTAGTTGCTTTCTTCACTGACTACTTAAAAAATAGGCACACCACATACTCCTGGAACAACAAGCTTTCACCCAAGTTCCCAACATCAGTTGGAGTTGGACAAGGTTCCGCCCTCTCCCCCATCCTCACCGCCCTCTCCCTCTCCCTGTTTATGTACAACTTCACTAATGACCCCAGATGCAAGATCATCTCCTTTGTGGATGATGGTCTTATTTTAGTCCAATCTGATTCATATGACACTAACTGTCACCTCTTATCACAGGTCTATAAATCAGTTGAAGAATACTTACTTCACCTAGGTTTTGTTCTCGAAAGAGACAAAACTGAAGCTTTCCATTTCTCTAGCTGCCCCTCCCGTGACCCAAACCCTCCCATCACCATTGACCCCTCCCTCACCATCACCCCCAAACCCTTCCTTCACTACCTCGGCTTCTGGTTTGACAGAGGCCTTACATTTAAAGAACACATCTGGTTTTACTCCACCAAGGCACTCTCTACTGTCCAATGCATGTGCATGCTTGGTAATTCCGTCCGCAGTCTCTCCCCCCTCCACAAGAGACTTTTGTACTGTTCCTGCATGGTTCCTATAGCCACATATGGATACTGTCTCTGGTTCAATCACAATGCTAGATATCGTGGACTCATCAAATCCCTGCAGTGCATGCAACGACAAGCTGCCCTCTGGATCACTGGTGCATTCTGCACTACCCCTACTGGTGGAGCTGAAGCCATAGCTGGCCTCATCCCTATCCAACTCCATCTCTTCAAGCTTGCCAAAAGGAGTTCCCTCCACTTTCACACCCTCCCCTCTTCTCACCCCCTTAAACTTTTAACAAGGGACATCAACCCCCTTGACGCCCGACACACCAAACAGCACTCAATAGTGCTTGACTTCATCTCAGATGCTCAACTGGTCACTGACTGGTTCCAGTGTCTCCATCCCAGTGCTAAACCTGGCCAGCGCTTGCTGGACTTGTTCAATGACCAAATCAAATTCATCGAGTGCCCTGACCCTTCAAAAGAAGGCACCATGATACTCCACATTGCCAATGCCTCCCAAGCTCAGGACCTCTCCTTCTCCTCTCCTGTATCATTAGTAGTAGCTACAGATGGTTCAGTTCCCTCTAATTCTTCTCTCTCCGCAACTTCTGCTTTTATCGTCTTTGGTTCTTCCTCTTTGAACATCCTTTCCTCTGCTGTACACCCTTGCGGTGAAGTTACCTCTTCTGATTCTGAATCGTATGCTCTCCGTCTCAGCCTTCTTTCCTCTATATCTCTAGCCTCATCTCTTAACGTCTCTTCTATTGTAGTTTTCACAGACTCAATTTCCTCTGCTAAACATTTATTCTCATATAGCCCCCACAGTGTGCACCAAGATTCCATTGCAGTTGCTCCTCCCCTCCACTCCTGGCTCTCCTCCTCCCCTTCCAATCACATCCACTTCTGGTCAATCCCTTCCTCAGCCTCCTGGTCTGTTCATCAGCAAGTGCATTCACTAGCCAAGTCCCTCCGGCTACCAAACAACTGTTGCCAACCCATCCACACCTCACTTGGGTTCATTCGCAATCACTACACCCAAAAGTGCCTCAATAAATGGCACTCCCTCATGAACAACCCCACCTACCGCAGTCACTCATGGCTTACCCTTGTAGACAGTGCCGAGAACCCACTCACCCCTAAATACACCAAAGGGGGAACTTGGCTTAATTCTCCACTCAGTCATAACACCCAATTATGCATGTGCTTCACTTGTTGCATCACCAACCACACGCCCATCGGCGCTTTTTGTCAGTGCTTTTTCCCTGGGTGCTATATCACTTCGTGCCCCTGCAGCACTCATCTAGAGACATGCAACTATATTCTTGACCATTGTGAATGCTTTCACTACCCAATAGGATCCCGTAATGGATTCTATTGGCTTATCAACTTCCTTGAACACAACCCCTCCACATTTTCATTTGCAGACCAGATTCAAGGACCTCTCACACAGGAGGAGTTCGCCACCCACCATCTTTCACAGAGAGAGCGCATTACTGCTAACGGAGTCCTGGATGTCCACTAATAAAGGGCTGTTCCCTCCCCTTCTCTTTTCTTTTGCCTCGTAGATTGCTCCATTGCTTCCTACCCATCTTCATTCTCAACTATATCTCTCAATTACTCTCCTATCTCAGATTAAGTTAATCTTCTCTCTCTTTCTCTTTTACATACACCATTGTTAGCTCTATGCTCATCATTTACTCTCTGTTTCTCCCTCTGTTTTCTTTTATTTTCCTTTCCTCTCTCTAGTTTTGGTATTGGGACTGCTATCATGCACCCATTTGTAGTAGCTAGTCTATTACAATAAACTTGGATTTAAAAAAAAAAAAATAGATCTTATAGTTACATTCTGCTCTTGTGATAGGACTCCTCTAATGGCATACTTGGACACATCAACTTCAATCCTGAATTTCCCATTGTCTTGAGGTAGTGCCAGTACTGGCTCTTCTGTGATGTGTTGTTTGAGCTCATCAAATGCCTTCTGTTGTGTTTCTTCCCATTTCCGTGGTTGACCTCCTTTCAGCTTATGCAAAGGTCCTGCAATATTGCTAAACCCCTTGATGAAGCACCAGTAGAAGTTTGTGAATCATAGGAAGCTCTCAACATCCTTGACTGTGGTTGGGATGGGCCAATTTTGACTGCTACAATCTTTTCTTCCTCCATCTTGACTTTCCCATCTCCTACAACCATCCCTAGTATAGGTACCTCCTTTGCATTGAATAGGCATTTGGATTGTTTAAAGTACAGCTTGTGTTTGTCTGCAATGTTGAGGAATCATCTTGTTCATTCTTCTAGCTCTTGTTGTGTCCTGTCTGGTATGATGAAGTTGTCCATATAGTTGACCAATGTTCCATCCTGTAGTAATTCCTGAAATATTGAGTTCATCATCTTCTGGAATATACCAGGTGAATTGCATAGTCCAGAGAACATAACTGTGGGCTCAAATAATCCTTCATTTGTCAGGAAAGCTGCCTTCCACTTGTCTCCCTCTCTGATGTACACATTTTTGTATCCCCAGATGATGTCCAGCTTGTTGAAATATTTTACATCCTTGAGTTTGTCAATGATTTCTCCTATCAGTGGTAGTGGGGTCTTGTCCTTGATTGTGACACTGTTGAGCTTTCAATAGTCCTGTACCAGTTGTTTGGATCTGTCTTTCTTTGGAATGAAGAAGCAGGGTGATACATAGGGGGATTTCAATGGTCTGATTCATCCCAATGTAAGGTTTTCCTTGATAAACTTGTGGAGCTCCTCTTTTTCCTTGACTGTCATTGGGTATACCTTTGCTGGTAGTTCTCATGGGCTTTCTTCCATCAAATTGATCTCATGGTCCCATTCTGTGTGTTTTGGTAGCTTGTCAAAGTTCCACTTGTTGAACAAATGTGTGTAATCCCTGATGTAACCTGGTAAGTCTGTTTCCTTTGTCTTGTCTAGTACCTTTTCTTCCTGTGTTCCCATTCTCCATAGTTTTGGTATGTTGATGATCTCATGTTTGATCTTGCATTCCAGTGGGCATCTTGTAAACCTGACTTGTCCATTGTTCCAATCAACCTCTGGGTTGTGTTCTGCTAGCCAATCATGTCCCAAGAATATGTCTGCTGAGTCAATGTGTGATACCACTGCTGTGAGTTGTTCCTTGTGCCCATTGATGTCCATTTCCAGTTCTGTGTATTCTATGATTGTTTGGCCCTTGTTTTGTGTTCTGTCTGCATTGAACACCTCAAATGGTTGCTCTAGCTTCTTTGTCAGTATCTCATGTTCCTCCACTGCATTCTTTGCAATGCAGGTGTGTGTGCATCCAGAGTCAATTAGAGCTGTTGGTCTCCATTGCTTGTTCCTCAGTGTTTGAACCTTTGGTTTCACAATGAGTTCACATGCTCCACTTTTTCTATGAGGAATGGTGTATGATTGTCAAGAAGAAGCTTTAGATACAATGTGTTATGAACTTAGTAAATGTCCGCTATACATTTACTAATAATGAATTTCGTTCTATTTATTGTTGTATTATTCGAAAGCTTTAGTCTTCAAGTTGTTTATTCATTCTATGTCTTTCATGAATGTTCTAGACCAATTATGTAATAATAAATCATACGACATTTGATATATTGTAGAACGTTCTAGATCTTTCATCAAGAAGAAGACTTCTTTGATAAAGAACTTTTCGTAACGAAGACATCTAAACTATATTAAGTAGAATTAGACTTCCTTCTGTCCCGAGTCAATCTCCGAGTCGAGCATCAGTACCTAGAAGAAGCTTGATAAAGTTGAATAGTTCTATCTGTAGATATATTTAGATACCTTGTCTGTAGGTATATAAACTGTCGACAACTAACAAGTAGAAAGCATCATTTCTACTTGGTTAGGTGGAGACTCGAATAGAGCTCTTTATCAACTCTAAAGTGATATGATTTAAGTAAATCTTATAAATCTAACTCGCTCTCAAAGTTGCTTAAGTTCTATTGAGTGTAAAACTGATTGTGTTACAAACTCTTGTTGTTATCTTGAACGTGCTGACCTTACTTTGTAAGTGAGGTGTTGAAAGGTAGCTCATCCGTTAGTACATGAGAAGTTTCCTTTGATACGATCTGCGGATATGTATCAGGCCTCTTTATGGACCGAAGTGGCCTCACTATAACACAATGGCTCAAGAGTTCATGCTCACTCTGAGCCTTCAGAAAAACCCTGCTGCTCTGATCCCTCTATGTCTCCTGATTCCTCTTCCATGCCCCTGATTTGTGCCTTCTTGGGTGTCTTGCAATTCCTGGAGATGTACCCTTCTTTGCTACAATTGAAACATCTTCTCCCTCCTGGCTTCTTGCAGTCTCAGGCTATGTGCCCTACAGTGTTGCACTTGTAGCATTGGGGTGGTGCTCAATTGCTGGGTGAGGCTTGTCTTCCTATCTCCATTGGTTGACCCATGCCCCCATAGGTGATGCCTGTGCCAGTGTGCTTGGTTCTTGTCTTGACTGCTTCATACCCCAAACCAATGTTCAGGATTGTTTCCTTCTATTGCTTGTATGTATTGGGCATTGCTTCAATGGGGAATCCCAATATCATCTTGATGATGTCTGCACATGTATTCTTCTTGAGTAGGTGTTACAAGGTTTCTTCTTTGGTCAAGCAATGCCTAAGTTGGGACCTATCCTTATAGAGAGATGAGTAGAGGTCCTTGTCCCATACAGGTCTGAAGGAGCTGCTCTGTTTAACCTCAGGTGGCTGCTCATGTTGTCACTAGGCAGTGAACTTGTATAGATCACACACTCTGTAGGACAGATGACTGAGAGAAGCTAAGAGGGAAAAGCTTTCACAAGGGCAAAGAGTGGGACACTTAATGAGACAAGTTACACTATTAAGAAGAGGTAACACAATGTTAGGATTAGACTTGTCTAATCTACATGTCCAGGCAGTGTACATATACTAGTCCAATCAACTGCATAAGGAAGTAGATCAATTGTAATATATGAGACAAAAAGACAGGAAAAGGAAAGCATAAGGGTGGAGCATAGGGCATAGAGCATAGAAGGAAAGCATAAGGCATAGGAGTGAAAGTCTGCAAGAACAAACATATTTGATGCAACACCAATATAACAGAACAGAGGAAACTGATACCTAGTCCAAGATTGGAAGTATCTATATATGGAAGATATAAGTTCATTGTTAGTTCACAGATTGTCATCACAAGGAAAGTAAATCCCATGATACCAGCATGCTTCATTCACCTTCTTGCACATTTCCCAATCTAGTGTCTGCTGCAGTTCCATTATTTCTTGCCATAGACTGATTATCATATGCTTCATCGAGTCCCATTCCTCAAAGAGTTGTTCTTCAGCTTCTTTGGTCCCCTTGGTGTTCTCAGAGTTCATAATATTCATAACATGATTCCCTTCATAATCTTGAGTGTCCTCACTCAACTCAATGACTCCTGATGACATTCTCATTGTCATAAGGATATTCATACATTCCTTCTCTTGTATCATCCATGATGCTTCAGAGGATACACTCAATTGATCAAGCTGACTGTCATCAAGGGCAAATACATTGGTCAGAGGCTCTGGGGAAATGGTGTTGTTGATAGCATAGTGGGAGAGGCATGGAGGAGACCTGTCATTGTGTTCATCAGGGAATCAAGGTCCTTTGATGTTGTCAGCAGTTGTAAGTTCTGCCCAAAGGAGAGTGTGACCTTGGTGGCAGCACAAACAATTGGGCAAAGGAGAGCTTGAGTTTCTTAATGGTGGGAGTTAAGCTGTAGAGGAGGAGGAAGTTAATATGGAGAGACTTGGGGAATGAGAAGTCTAGGATTGATCATCTGTGGTAATGCTAGTTCCTTATCAACTATCCAGCTGCCTGGTGGACTGTTCAGCAATTCTGGCAGCAGTGAGTCAGGCTCTCTTGGTGAGAATTCTTGCATAATGATAGCTAGAATGTGTTCTAATGGGGTTAAGGAAGCAGTACTTCTGGTAATGTCCTGGGGCATAGTAGTGACAGAAGGGGCAGTAGTATCTTGGGCATTGATCTGCCCTATGACCCACACTGCTACATTGATAGTAGATGGCATGTTGGTTGGATAGGGTGAGGATAGGGCTGTCATGTTGAGAAGGTTCTGTATCTCCAGAAGTTCCTGTTTCAGCATGTTGTTGATCCACATCATGAAGTTGCTCAGATACTGGAGGGGTTCCTTGGTTCCATTGGAGTGAGGAGTTGTGAGCAATGTTGCCAGATCTAAGTCCAATTTGGGGGTGGAGAAAAGCAGATATGTCCTCTTGCACTTGCAAAATCATGTAGTGGGCACCTGAGAGGTATTGCCTTTCTTAATCAAGTCTTGGCAAGTCAGTAACCTGATTAAAGCAGGTACTGACTTCATTGGCCAATCTGTTAGCATGAAGCTGGCAATGTATTGCATTAAACCAAGATGCCCTGAAAGTGTCAAGTACTTCAGTTGGTTGATCACTGCACTCAAGAGTAGACCTTGCTTGGGAAAAGGAATCTTTATATAGAGATTGGAGTCATATGGCAGCAGAAAGAGCAGCATCACTTGCTTCTTGTAAGGGACTAACTGGAAAGGTTCACCTTTGGGCACTTTGTGCTTCATATAATTGGAACACCTCAGATATTTGGCACCTGACTTTGGTGATGTTAATGACTTGTCTTTGCTACTCTTCATAGCATAAGGACTTGGGGGTGGATGAATGATCTTCAGGTGAAGGAGTCAGTTTATGGATAAGAGGAGTAGGCAATACAGAGATGAGAGTTTGCAATGAGGCTCAAGTGAAAGATGTGATAGAAGTGGGGGTAGTTGGGTAGTTAGTAGTAGTAATATTGGAAGTGGTAGACATTTGAGTAACTTGGGGTTTTCAGTTGAGTTTATACTGTTATTTATAAGCATTGAGGAGGGTCTTGGAATTGTACAGGTCTGTTGAATTTTGCCAGGTTCATTCTGAATCTGGGTATCCCTTCCAATGAACTAAGAACTCCAATCCTCATCTTCTTGTGTGATGGGAGCCACTATGGCTTCAACTTCCCATTCTTCTTCTCCTTGGATAAGGTCAGGTAGAGGTCTTGAGAAGTATTTGCCATAAATCTCATTTTCAGTGACAGGATAGAGACACTGGGTGTAGAAGATGTTATGTATCTTCCAGCTTTTGGGAGAGATGGCTCATAGGATATATTTCTGTGTTTCCTAATAACAGTGAATAGGCCTAGTTGATGAGTGGCAATTTTCCTTGATGTGACCTGAATTGGTAAATTTCAAGCATTGAGCTAAACTTTTTGACCAGATTCTATTTTTGGTAATATATGCATTTGTATTAGTTTTGTCATAATTTTGTGTGAAGTTTTGTGAGCTATTTTTGCAGCTTCTCAGATATTAATAATCCAATTCATTCTTTCTTCAGCCAATGGAGAGTTCATTGGAGCTAGCTTGGTAGGGAAAGCTTTGAGTGGGTAGCCATATATTAGCTTGAATGGAGTCTGCTGTTAGTTGGCATATGTTCTAGAGTTATGGGAGAATTTGACTAAAGGGAGGTGTTTGGACCAAGAGTGGGAGTTTTGAGTGCAATAGGCTGATAGGTACATCTCAATTTTCTGGTTAAACCTTTCAGTTGATCCATCTGATTAGAGGTGATAGGCAGTGGAGGGGGTGTGATCAATGTTCAGCTTCTTGAACATAGCTTGTATTAATTTGGCCATGAATTGGGAATCTCCATCTAAAATGATTTTGTCAGGTATCTTTGTGCAAATAAACATGTGTTTGATCAAGATGTTTGCAATCTGATTAGTAGTAGTGGATTTCAAAGTAGGTACTATGATTATCCCCTTTATAAGACTGTGGTCCACCACAGACAATATTGTGTCATATCTGTTGGATTCAGGGAGGTCAGTGATGAGGTCCATGGACATCTGGGCAAAGGGCCATAATAATTGGGGGCTGGGAATTGGTTGCAGGGAAGGCTTCAAGGGTTGTTGGTTAAGCTTGTACTACTGGCAGGTTGGACAACCTTTTATATAGTTTGTAACATAGGTGCATATGCCAGGCCAGGTGACATATTCTTGAAGTTTCCTAAGGGTTTTGGCAACTCCAGGGTGTCCTGCAGCTGGTGTATCATATACATGCTGTAATAAGTGCCTCTTAAGCAGAGTCCATAGGGAGTTGAATGTGACCTTCTTGATCCAGTTCTATGGTTCTGTCTTTTCCTTTTTGGGCTTTATTCTCAATATCAGGATCTATGATGTTGATTTCATTGTTTTCTCCTGAATTAGCCAGTTTCATGTTAGCATTGGTGAAATCACTAGCTTGGAACTTCTCTAGTAGAATAGCCACTTTGGTAGTTTCAAGTTCTGTGTCTTTACTGGTTGAGGCATGGTCTGGTCTTCTAGTTAGAGCATCAGTGGCACTATTCTTAGAACTGGAGATGTGGCAAATCTTGATTTTATGGGCACTAATTATTGCAGACCATTGAATGGTTTGTCTTGAGAGTTTTGATAGCTTGGCCTAGTGAATGATGTTGTCATGATCTGTCCATATTGTGGTTTCATGTGGTAATCCATTGATGTAATGATACCATCCCTGTAAAGCTCAGATAATAGTGAGGAATTCCTGCTCTAATATGTAGTAGTTCCATTCAGCTTTTGAGAATGGTTTGGAATAATAGAAACAGGGGTGTAGTACTCTGTTTGAGTCTTTCTGAAGGAGAACTGCCCCTGAAGCATATGTGGACACATCAGTTTGGATTTCAAATGGCTTGGAGGGGTCTGGAGTAATGAGAATTGGTTCCTCCAAGAAGTATTGTTTCAATTTCTTGAATGCATCATCTACCTCTTTTATCCAGTGGAAAGGGATGTTTGACCTCTTGACTAACAAGCTATGGGGTAAGGACAGGTGTGCATAGTGCTTGATGAATTTGCAATAGAAATTGCAGAATCCAATGAATTTCTGCACATCTTAGACTGTCTTGGGGTTGGCCAATCTGCTATTCCTTTAAGTTTTACTGGGTCCATTTTGACTTCATTCAGAGAGATGATGAACCCAAGGTAGGTGAGAGTTGTTTTCTCAAATTTACATTTCTCCAGTTTGAGGTAGAGATCATGTTTTTGCAAGATCTTAAATACTTCTCATGTTGTTTTCCTGAGTTTGGCTTTGGTTGGCACATGGATAAGGATGTCATCCATGTAGATGATGACTTTGTTCTGTACAATAAGGGGAGCAAGGATGGTGTCCATCATATTTTGGAATGTTGCCAGACTGTTGCACATTCTGAAAAACCTGACTATTGGTTCAAACAATCCTCAATGAGTATAGAATGCTCCTTTCCATCTGTCTTCTTCTACAATTTGGACATTGTTATAGCTGAGTTGAACATCAAGGGCAGTGAAGTATTTTGAGCCTTATAGCTTGTCAAGTATGGACTAGATAGAAGAGATTGGATAGCCATTCTTGACTATGTGTTCATTGAGGTGGCAATAGTCCTGACAGGGCCTGAGCTTTCCATCTTTCTTTGAGACAAAGAAAAATGGCAAAGCCATAGGGGATTTTGAGGGTCTGATATATCCTTTCACAAGGTTTTCTTCAAGGAACTTGTTGAGCTCCTTTTCCTTGGTCAAGGAGAGTTTGTAGGAAGGAAAAGCCTTTGGAATAAAGGATTCCTTGGTTTCAATCCAGTGGTCCCATTGTTGAGTGGGGGGGAATCTTTTACTTTTCTTTTGCAAGAAAAGGTCAAGGAATTCATGAAATTCCTTTGGGACAATTCTCTTTGGATCAGTTTCTTTCTTTTGTTCTTCTACTTGAGTGAGTATTTGGTTGCATTGATCTCAGTGAAGTTCTCCTTGGATAAGTCTTCTTCAAGCTTGTTTACATAGATTTCTGAAAGAGTAGTGTCAATTATTGAAGAGAGTGTGGTGTTTTCTGTTAAATGTCTCTATGAAAGGGTTCATTTCAATCAATTGATGTCAGGATTGTATTTCATGAGCCAGGGGATTCCCAGGATTATTCTGGGTCATCCCAGGTTTATCACCTGCAAATTAGCTTTCATTTGCTTCTTGTAGATTGTAAAATTGAGGGTAATGAAATGAGTGATTTGCTTATCTTTATTTAGGGATCCATCTGTATTCCTGACCTTGATCAGCTTCCTTAGTGGTGACATCTTCAGGTTCCAGGTTTCAACCAACCAGTGGTCAATGAAATCTTGTCCTGCTCTGGAGTCAATTAGTGCAAGGTTTTCCATGGATTTTTCAGAGAGATACATAGTGATGGGGCAATAAAAGGTGTTTGATTTGTAGGTTCATAGGCACAATTCTGAAACTGATACTTCATTCTGAGAAAAGGAAGGGGGCATAATTTTGTTCTTTGAACAGGAATAAGAATCAGAAATCAATCCATTTGAAAATAAATAAGGAAGGGAGGGAAAATTGTCCTTTAGTGCATCTTTCTTTTCTCAAGATGATCTAGATGTGGAAACTAGTCATCTGAGGCAAAATCCTGGATTTCCTTTGCTTGAGCACTGGTGGAGTTTGAGAATTCAATGAAGATTTTAGTAATTTCTTCATCATTGTCAGCTTCCTGAATTATCTTGTTGATCCAGGTAAATATAGGCTTCTACTTCTGCTGCTTTTCCTTGTCTCAGAGTGTCTTAGGGGGTACAGGTGGCTTATGCTTGGCAACCTTTGCTTGGGCATTTCATAGTAGGTTTCATGTCAACTGCAGTGGGTTCAGTTTTCTCAGACATTCTTGGGCAAAATGTCCTGTTTGTCTACAATTGAAATATTTGCCCTGCTTGAGGTCATTGCACATTTTTGGTGTGAGGATGTTTTGAAGGAACATCTCCAAGACATCACAGTTTTCTTCCATTTTGTTAACTTCTGCATCAGAATCTTCTTCCACAGGGTAGTTTTCTTCAAGTGTGGTTTCAGACAATGCCAGTACCAAGTTATTGACATCCATGGCATATGGATCTTTATACACCTGGCTTCTCAACCAATTCAAATTATAGGATGCCTTCTTTTTCAGTTGGGGAATAACTCTATTAGTTCATTCTCAGGTGTGGCTTGCATGATAGTTGTTCTCCATGTAGTGTTGCTCTTCCACTACTCTTGCCACTTTGAACCAGACATTGATGTCAGTATCTGGCCTGAGAGCAATGGTTTTAAGACCAATTTCAAAATCTAGACCTTCTCTGAAATGGTAGATGAGTCCTTGCAGGTTGACCATCCCTACTTGAGTAGCAAAGACCTTGAACTCAGAGATGTACTGGTCCACTGGTCTTCATTTTTGCTTGAGAGCATGGAGTCATCAGAGAGCATCTTCAGTGTAGTTGTAAGGAAGGAAGACTCTATTAAGCTCATCCTGGAATGTATTGAATGTGCTGAGATGTAGTACTCCATTGAAGTTGTGTTGGCAGAGATATTCCATTTTCTATGGTTCTGCTGCTCCTCCAATGTAGTAGAGCATGAATATAATGGCATCATGGTTGGTAGGGAATTTATGCTGGTTAGCAATGATATATAAGGTGCATTGTTGTTTCCATCCCAAGTACTTCCAGGGATTTCCATCATACAACTAGGGCTTCATATTTTGGAGTGGAAGAGGTAGTAGGCATTTGTGCTTATTGGAGAAAATCAAATCTTAGTAGCAGTGCTCCTGGTTGTCCCAGTGCTAGAGGTCCTGGAGGTGGTACTCTTAGTAGTGGTGGATTTGGACCTAGTTGTCCTGGGTTTGAGGGTAGTCATCCAGGCAGAGGTTGTCCAGGAGGTGGGTAAGGACTTCCTATTTGCAGTGGGTCTACTGGCTGAGCTACTCCAGTTTGAGTCAGATTTCCCTGATTTCCTTGTACAATTCCAGTTGCTTGCTGTCCAGGAATTATGGGGTTTGTGAAGAGGGGTTGTTGGAAGAATCTTTGATTTGGTGGGGTGATATTACTTTCAAAGGTGAAGGTAGTGGCTTGGTTGATAGATGCTATGGAATCCATTCTAGGAATTGGGGGTTGTTGTTGTTGGTACAGTGGCTGGACTGATTGGAGAGGGGGGTTAGAGTGCTATAGTGGTTGTTGCTGGTACAATAGTGGGATTGAAGCTGCACTTGGAGATTGAGTAAGTTGCTGAGGGAGTTGTATAGCAATAGGAGGGATAGTGACAGTAGTTGACATTTGTTGTCTCTATTCTCTAGCTGCTTCTCTTCTTCCTCTAATATTAGTGGACAACTGTAGTTTCCAAGGTGCTATTTTATTGAGGTTAAGAGATCTGGTTCTCCTAGGTGGTCTTATTTGAGTAGGAGAAACAATGGACAAGACAGGTGATGGGAATCTGCTTTGGCATTGAGCAGTGTCATTACTTCCTTCTGAATCCTGACTTCTGACTCATTCTAATAATGCAGTGGCATCTCCTGAAATGGTAATGGAAGTGGGGGAGTGGAAGGACATTCAAGGTTCCTCTCAATGAGGGCTTGAATCAAGTCTTGGATTAGTGAAGGTATAAGATAAAGTTGTCAAAGTTCCATAGGAATTGAGGAGAAAAAGGAAATACTGTCTGGTGAAGAAGTCCAGCAGGATAATGAGACTGAATAAATAGATTGAGGGGTATATGGTTGTGAACTCTTGATTTCAGATGATCAAGAACTTCTGTCAATTTCTGACAATTGAAAACACTTCACCTTGACAAACATCAATGCAATTTACAGTCAGAGGGTTTTCCTTGACAGACCACCAAGTGTTGAGTGGGCATATTACAGGCTTTCTTGCCAGACCACCAAACAATGAGTGTGCATATTACAGTCAAAGGAGAAGGGGGGGTTTGATGTCATTTAGGCACAGCATGAAGCAATGAGAACTAATAACATCCTGATGGCACAGCACAAAACAATGAGAATCTTGGGGTGATTACAGGCACAGTGTGAAGCAATGAGAGCAAGTAATTGGGGAAGGGTTACAACATGGGATCAGCACATGAAGGAAGTCTAATCTTGATGTTACAAGGTCTCTTCTTTGGTCAAGTGATGCCTAAGTCAGGACCTATCCTTGTAGAGAAATGAGCAGAGGTCCTTGTCCCATATGGGTCTGAAGGAGCTACTCTGTTTAACCTTGGGTGGCTGTTCACATTGTCACTAGGCAGCAAACTTGTATAGATTACACACTCCATAGGACAGACAACTGAGAGAAGCTGAGAGGGAAAAGCTTTCATGAGGGCAAAGAGTAGAACACTTAATGAGATGAGTTACACTGTTAAGAAGGGGTAACATAATGCTGGGATTAGACTTGTCTAATCTATATGTCCAGGTGGTGTACACACACTAGTCCAATCAACTGCATAAGGAAGTAGATCAATTGTAACATATGAAATAAAAAGACAGGAAAAGGAAAGCATAAGGTATAGGGGTGAAAGTCTGCAAGAGTGAACATATTTGATGCAATACCAATACAACAGAACAGAGGAAACTGATACCTAGTCCAAGACTGGAAAGTGTCTATATATGGAAGATATAAGTTCATTGTTAGTTCACAGATTGTCATCACAAGGAAAGTAAATCCCATGATACCAGCATGCTTCATCTACCTTCTCACACATTTCCCAATCTACTGTCTACTGCAGTTCTGTTGTTTCTTACCATAGACTGATCATCATATGCTTTATCAAGTCCCATTCCTCAAAGAGTTGTTCTTCAGCTTCTTCAGTCCCTTCAGTGTTCTTGGAGTTTACAATATTAGTAACAGTAGGAAGATGGCATACTTGTTGTCTGTCTTGGACCTCATCTTCAATATGTTGAATTTGATGAGGAAATCTGCCATGTGCTTGTTGTTCTGTCAATATGTTTTGATCTTCTATTCAGTGTCACTCTATTGTCCTTTATTTCTGAATGTCACCTCTACTTCCTTCTGGAAATTATTCCACACAAGTGTATCATTGCTATGTTCTATCTGGTCAAGCTTCATGCTTGCAAATTGCCCTGCTGTCCCTTCTCTCATGCATGAGAGTACTGCTATGGCCTTCTTGTCAGCCTCATCAATCCTGTTGAACTTCAAGAAAAATGACATCAATCTCCACCAGTCATCAAACTGGCTCCTGTTTCCATCAAAAAATCCTGGCTCTGGGACTAACAACTTTCCTCCAGCCATTTGCTGAGTTGCTGTTTCTTCAGCCATTTCATTGTCAATTTCTTCTTCATCTGCAGGTTCTTCCTGTTCACTTTTGCTGCCTTCTAGCACTACTGCTAGTTCATCATTGTTGGCTGGCTCTGCTTGTTCTTCAAATTTGGATTTGGTGGCTTCTTCTTCTTCTGTGTGTTCACTCTCAGTGATGTCTGAAAACTCTACCACTAATGGCTCCCTGGTTTGTCCTAGGCTGTGTAGTGCTAGTGTTCCTTCTTGACTGTTTTGTTGCCAGATATTGCTTCTGCTCATACACTGAGCCTTGCTCCTAGTTTAGCACTGGTATTGCCTTTAACTTTGGCCTTGCACCAATTGCACCCTTGATGTTGCTCCTAGATGAGCCTTGATAAAACACCCCTCAGTGGGCCTCAGTAATCACTCCTAGTTGAGCTGTAGTAATGCTCCTAATTGAGCTCTAGTCAAGCACTTCTGGCTGACCCTTGTTGAAAGGTGAGTTGGTGATACTTTACCAAATGTTATGACCTTTGTATGAACTCAGGTTGCAACTAAGCAAAGACTTGAGGATGAGCAAAGGGGAAAGAACTAGTTGGTAGAGCATAAGGAATATAGGAGTGTTATCTAAGCTTTATATACTGTGAAGGGAATGAACTAATAATAGGTGAAACTAGTGATGAGTCAGGAATGAGTCAGTGGGTGACTAAGGCAAGGGATGAAATACTACATGAAATGGTAGGCTGAGTAAGTGTGTACTAAATATAGCTGAGACTGTAACAGAGAGTGCTACAAAGAGTGGAGACCAACTGGAGCAACTATCTATTTCCAGCAATACCATCAACTCACTAGAGTTTGGATATAACTCCAGTTCAGATGAACATTTGTATCTTGTTTCATACTTCATGTAAAATGCTCAAACATTGTCATTTATATCTGACTGACATTCTATCTATTGTGTGTGCATTGTAATACCCAAGTATGAAGTAGTTGCAGAGAGCAATGAACAAGCTGAAAAGGTGAAAGTCACCCTCAGTCATATCTACCATTGAAAAACACTGGCTGGGAAGTTGTGACTGATGTGACTATCTGAACTGGAGTCATATCCAAACTCCAGTGAGTTAATGGTATCCCCTAAATCTGCCATTCATATATCAGAGTTAGTACTACATACAATTCCAGCTTCTTAAGATGACACTACCCTCTTTTTTTAAAAAAAAAATTTCAGAGTTTATTGCACTAGGCCAGCTAATACAAACAGGTGTGTAATAGCAGCCCCAAGTAATGAAATAGAAAAAAGGAAAAGAGAGAAGACAGAAATGACAGAAATGAAAGAAATGAATGAGGTGGAGGATAAGTAGAGCTAGCTATGAGGCAAGTCCAAATAAATAAAGGAGAAATGTAAGGAAAAGAAAACCCCTTTTCAATGAACATCTTGAACACCATGGTTTGCCACTAAATGCTCTCTTTGAGGCACTATGTGTTGTAGTCATCTGAGGTGACTGGGCCTCAGATTTGGTCTGCAAATAAAAAGGTAGCTAGATTCATGTAGAGGAAATCAAATATCCACCATAAGTTAGATTTGTCTCTAGTAAGAATACCAGTTTTGTATATAAGTTTCCAAAGGGACAAAAGTATTCTAATGTACTGAAAATATTAATTATTTCATAACCTACCAAAAATGAAAAATTACAGAATGATATTCCATGGATGTGTAAATAAGATATAAGGCTATCTTTATTTAAAATGTAAAGTGTGTAGCCTCATTACTTCTTGAGCTATTAAAGAATCTTTTGCATAGTTAAAAACATTGGAATGCTTTTGTCACTTACTGTAGCTGGTGTCAAGCAGATTCTGTACATATAACAAATATACTAAATGGATGAGATCTGAGTCCAAAATTGCATTCTGAAGAGGGATAGAAAGTTGATCACATGCTTTTTACACACTTTTTCATCTTGACTCTGACTTTTTTGTGGAATGCTTGAGCCAAATACTATCAAATTTGACAAGAATGTACTTCTATATCAGTAATATTTTCTCTGATTTTATAAGAATATTGTGTCCTAGATTGGTAGCATGACAGCTGAATGTGCCAAGTGACTATCATATGTCAAGTGACCATCATGTGCCAAGTGATTGTAGTACACTGTATTAGAAAGGAAAGTCATGTGATGTTAATCAATGTAGTCTAATAATTTTTAACAGAAAGCTTTAAAGGGGTCACATAGTCTAATGGTATGTTGTTCTTGTCTATTGTTGTATCTTGTCTAGTTGCTTCTTTGTAGTGTTGAGTTCAATTCATCTAAGGTACCAGTCTTTACTAAACTGAATCTGTGTGGCCCTCCAACCGGGCTGCCTCCTCACCCGTCCCCGCATTCCAGATCCTCACCGTCCGATCGTGTGATCCTGAGGCAACCCACGCGCCGTCGGGCGAGAAAGCGACTGAGGTCACCCAGTTCGTGTGGCCCTCCAACCGGGCTGCCTCCTCGCCCGTCC
>JAEUWR010000476.1:0-53207 GCA_018524895.1 Podaxis sp. C-F-101400 | reverse complement strand
TTGTCTCAAGTCTGACAACAGGAGCAAATGTGTCATTATAATCATGGCCTGGTCTCTGTGCATACCCTTTGGCTACCAATCTGGCTTTATATTTGACCAGCTCCCCCTGATTGTTATACTTCTTGGTGAACACCCACTTACAGGCTATTGGGACTGCACTATCTGGACAGGTCACCAGTTCCCATGTGCCCATCTTCTTGAGTTGTTCAAGTTCAGTCTTTATAGCCTTCTCCCATTCAGGCCATTCAGGGGATCTCTTTGCTTCTTGAAGAGTCTTTGGCTGGTCATTAGCTAGGGGTCTTTCAGCAAATGCATTATACATGATTTCTGCAGATGAGAAAACCACTTCATTGGTTTTTTCTTCATCTGGGAATGGATCATTTAGGTATCTATAATTTATTCGGGCTTTGTCCCTCAACTTCCTTGGAGGTCCTTCTTCACCTCCTATATCTGAAACATTCCTTTTCCTCTTCTTTCCAATAGCCCCTTCATTTGATCCATTTGATCTCAGGGCGTTACCTTCCCTCTCCCCCTTGACCTGAGCATCATGTGGTATAATAGCCATAGGTTCAGGGGGACTTTCAGAAGGTGGAGTGAGGAAATGGAAATTCCTAGAGGTCATTATCCTCTGTGTTTCAGAATTGAAATATTTGATGGCTTTTGATCCATCATCATATCCTAGGAATAGCTTTTTGCTTGATTTGGGCTGTAATTTATTTGGTCTATTTTGGCCTTGTAGTAGTACCCAAACTGGTGTGCCAAATTCACGTAGGTGGGAGACATTAGGCCTTTCACCATACCACAACTCATAGGGAGTTTTCATTTGTGACTTTGTATAAGCTCGATTTTGAATATAGGTAGCATGAAGGACAGCTGAGTCCCATAAGAACTCTGGGACTTTACGAGCATCCATCATTGCTCAAGCCAACTCTATAAGTGTACGATTTAGTCTTTCAGCAACACCATTTTGAGATGGTGAATAAGGGGCTGTGAACTGTATTTCAATCCCTTCTTTTCTACACCAGGTGATTAATTCATCATTAGAATATTCTTTGCCATTATCAGCCTGAAGAGCTCTTGGACTCTTTTCTTGAGTCCTCAGATATGTCAAGTGCTCTTTTATGCACTGTACAGCTTCATCCTTCCTTTTCAGAAGTTTCACTGTGACATATCTGGTAGAGTCATCAACAAAGCTAATATAATATTGGTGATCACCTATTGACCTTGTGGAGTATTTTCCCCATAGATCAGTATGTGTTAATTCCCCTGGTCTAGTTGGTCTATTGGACCCTTCTTTTGAAAAGGATTGTATATGCTGTTTTGCCTCTGTACAGGCTACACAATCTGGCTGTGGAGTACATTCATCTACCATGAACCCATCCACCAGATTCTTTTCAAGCATGACCTTTAGTCCACTATAGCCTATATGCCCAAATCATCTATGCCATATTTCCCAGCTTTGAGCTGTTTCCTCAGAGCTGAACACTTTTGGTGTTGATCTCCTCTTGAGATCACTGTTCCCAGGTATTTTTACCTCAATATTCATTTTATACAAATTATTGGAGACCTTTGTCCCCTTAGCTACAATTTTTCCATCTTTTGTAGCCAACATGAGCATTCCATTGCCCCCTTGATATTTTCCTCCAGCTTTATCCCATCTTCCAAGTGATAGTAGGTTGTGTGGATTATTTGGGATGTGGAGTACATCTTCAAGTTTAAGCACAAATTTATGTCCATTTACTTCAGATCAAAGCTCAATAGTTCCTTGACCAACAGCTTTAACTGTTTTATTACCCACACCACTGACTGTAATGGCATCAAGGGGCTTATATGTTACAAATGCCTCTTGTGAATTTGTAACATGTGAAGTTGTGACTGAATCTGCTAGCCAGTCTGACTTATAGTAAATCAAACATTCATCTTGTTTGTCACTATCAGAAGTACAATTATTAAAACCATGGTACTCATATCCTTCATTCTGCTCTATGTCCTGCTCTTCAGTGACTAGAGCCATCTCTTCTTCCTGGCTAGCCTCCTCTGGGCTATTAGTCTTGATGACATGCACCTCCTGTGACATCTTGGCCCTCTTAGACCCCCCAGCTCAATCACCACCACCTTTCCTCTTCAATGGGGACTTACCCTTCTTCTCCCAGCAGTCATCTTCATCATGGCTGAAACATCCACAGTTCCTACACTTCAACTTGCCCAACTACCAGCACTTCTCAGTTGAGTGACCTTTCCCACAGTGTTTGCACTTCTCTCCCAGTCTTTTACTGGTGGTGCCTGAGGGATTTCAGAGTCTCTCAACCAGTGGGTGGCCTTTAGGGTCAGAGGTTGAGGTTTGGTAGGTGGTTTCACAAGTACAAGTCATTTGACAGGTATACTCCTCACAGATAATCCCAAGGAGCTCCTGTGATGGTACTTGTTTTCGTGGATCTGTTCTGTCAATGCCTTTTTGATGACCAATATATGGGTCCAGGAACATATCCCAGGACTGAGGGAGTGAGGAGGTGATGATAGTCTTGAACTGAGTATCAGTCACCTGGAAGTCTTCATCGTTGAGCATGTTGAGCTGTTCCCAACACTGCTTCAACTTCATAAGGTGTTTGTTTATGTCATCATTGTCTTGGGCACAAGTGTGAAAGAGTCTTCATTGAAGGGCAATGGCATACTGCTGGCCAGTGGACTCATGGATAGCAACAAGGTTGAGCCACATTTCATGTGCAGTCTTAGCTCGACTGACATGTATCATCTCCCCTTCAGAGATGTTACTAATGATGAGGAGCTGGGCAGAGGAGTCATTGTGCTCCCATGCCTCATAATCCTCCAGTTGTTCTTCCCTATCTGGAGGTGCCAGTGAACCATCAACATAGTGGAGCAAGCCACACACCTTCAACATGCGAGTCGTTCTCTCTTGCCATGATACCCCAATTTCGTTCACCCAGAGGCTCCTGTAGCCGAGCAAGTGAGCTGTCAAGCTCTCAGGTGTCGACCTTCCTTATAGGTCGATGTGTGCCACCACATTTGGTGTGTCTGATGCTGCTGTAGTCATGTTCAAGCCTTGAGTAGGTGTCAACATTTTGCTTTAGAAAATTTCGATATGCATCATCATGTGTTTGTAGCTGTTTGTGTGTGCCGCGAGATAATAATGCGATTTTTGCGGATTTTTCATGTATATGAGTGTAGTTGAGTAGAGCTTTTAATTTGGTTTGAAGTTAGATAGCAGTGGGGCCCATAACCTGTCAAGATATCGTTGTGTGGGCTCTGGATAGTTTCCATATGTGGAAGGTAGTGGTAGAGGTGAAAGACGTGATGCTGTGTTATATTATTCATACAGTACATTGATGATGTATATCTACAATGTATTATTCAGCTGCATAGCTTCGTGATCCCAACACTTTCTACTTGTTAGCTGTTGACAGTTTATATACCCTATAGACAGTGTATCTAAGTATATCTACTGTGAGATGCCATAAGAAGTTATCTAACTTAATCAGTCTTCTTCAGGTACCAAAACTTGACTCAGAGATTGACTCAGAACCAGAAAGAAGTCTAATTCTACTGTAAATAGTTAGAAGTACTTCTTTATGAAAAGTTCTCTATCAAAGGAGTCTTCTTTCTAAGAATAAATAGGAATGTTTATCAATATACAAATGTCATATGACTTTAAGATTATATAATAGTCTAGCTATTACTTGAAAGTCATAGTATGAAACAAATAAACTAAGAACTAAAGCTTTCAAATAAAACAACAATAAATAGATTGAAAATCATAATTAATAAATGTATAGCAAACATTTACTAAGTTCATAACACAATCTCCTTCCTATATAAAATGTCCACATTTTATTTATTGTTCTACAATTGTAAACTAGAAGTAGAAGTGAAGTTAGAAGGAAAAACTACACTAGTACACATCTTTTTTTGTTGTTCATTGAAGTAGTAATTGGTGGTCAGGTTTTCTTCAGCATCCAAATTTCTTTCTACTGGGAAGGGGTAGTTGAATTTGGGTTGGGTTAAGAAGGAGTTTTGTCATTTGCATTGCCCCAAGATTATTCTGTTTCTAATAAATGTCATGATTTTCTTGATGGCAGTTAATAGCATACAACTGATGGGTGAGGAGTGGTGAGAGGGAATGGTGGGTGTGAATAGGTGGTATTTGCATTTCCAGCTGTAGTGCCCATTTCTATTGCAGAATTGGCATATGTACTTTGGACATTGGTATGCCAGATGTCCCACCCCTTTACATTTCCAGCAACCATTTATGTATATATGTCAGAGTGAAGGTGGGAGTAGGAGCACCTGTTGAGGTGGTAGAGTGTGCTCTAAAATCTTCTGCTTCTATGTACTGATGTTGCTAATTGGATTTGGTCCTTGTTCTAGTCTTCAGACCACATGGAAGAGTGTTGGATATAAGACAAGATTGGATTGAGTTTTGTATGGTAGTAGTTGGGGATCCATTGTCTCATCTTGAACAAATGGGTCAGTTCAATGTGTGAAGTCAAAAGATTTCCCTAAGGGGTGTTCTAGAGGGAAATCTTCTGTGAGGTCAACTAGATGGTCTCCCTTGGGAATGATGACTGTTGGTAAGTGGATAGGGGATGCAACTGGAGTTGGCTCCTTATCCAATTTCTTCAGTTCCTCCAGTGCAGTTTCTTGGAGGTAGGAATGGGTGAGTCTTGCCATTCACTTAGTGAAACAAACCTGATATTCATCTCAATATTTGGAAGGGGTGTTGTATTCAGGGTTCTGAATACAGGTGGCAGTGTTTTGGAGGTCAGCCCATTGTTCATTGCCAATAGTGGGTAGTTCAATCTTGGGAGAAGGGATTGAGGTGACTAAAGGGGCAATTGGGTGACTTGGGGAGAGTGAATTGGAGGAGAGGAGGGTGGCCAGATCAATTTCAATGTGGAGAGGGTTACTCATAATGTCAAATATGAATGATGGATAGATTTTAGTTTAGACACCTGTCTGATCCTGAACACATTTATTTGTATATATTTGTTTTTTTACTAATCTACTATTCTGCTATAGTTAGATTAGTAATTGATGTCCTTATCTAATCAACTACTTAGCTTGTAGCTAATTAGTAATATTTTACCAATGATGTTCTCCATCTATGTTGTAGATAGTGTCATCATTGAAGTCAAATTTGAAATCAGCATCATAATTGTCTAATAAGTAGGTGAGTTGGGTTGAAGATGATTGAGTATATTGTTTGTTATTGGGAACCCTGGGTAGTACTGCATGAGAGTTTCCTCAAGCATAACAATAGGCAGTAGATCTGGAAAATTGTTGGAGTCAAGCAATGCATGGGTTGATGGTGGGATTGGAGAGCTTCTTAGGATTTCTATTTGTGGGGCAGTAAGTGGGACTAAGGGTAAAGGTAACCCTGTTAGGTCCATTGGAGTGGGTAGCTGACTTGGTTCCTGGGTTGTCACTTGACTTGGTGGCAGTGTTGATAGGGGAGTTAGTGTTACAAGGTTTCTTCTTTGGCTAAGCAATGCCTAAGTCGGAGCCTATCCTTGTAAGTGAGATGAGCAGAGGTCCTAGTCCTATACAGGTCAGTAGGAGCTGCTCTGTTTAACCTCAGGTGGCTGTTCACATTGTCTCTAGGCAGTGAACTCATTTAGATTGCACACTCTGTAGGACAAGACGTTAAGAGAAGCCTGAGAGGGAAAAGCTGACCACAAGGGCAAAGAGTTGAAGACTTTACGGGCTACTGATGCTCAAGGTCTTCTTCAAGTACCAAGAGGAGGTAACACAACATAAAGAGGTGTAACACAGCGTAAAGATTAGACTTGCTAATCTACAATGTCCAGGCACTGTACATATACTAAGTCCTATGACTACTTTAGGAAGTAGATCAATAGTAACATAGAAGACGAAATCCAAGAGAGGGAAGCATAAGGCATATGGGCGTGGAGTACAAGAGGAGTGCATATGTCATAAAGCGAAAGTCTGCTAGAGCAAACATAATTGATGCGAGCATAAATACGACAGTAAAGATGAAACTGATACCTGGTCCAAATATGGAAAATGTCTAAGAAAGGAAGTGGTAAGTTCAATGTTCAATCACAAGTCATCATCACATGGAAAGTATACTCCATGGTAGTGACACACTTCATCTACCTTCTCGCATATTTCCCAATCAATTGTTTGTCACAACTCCGTGGTTTCCTGCTAGAGGCTGACCATCATGCACTTCATCAATTCCCAGTCTTCGTAGTTCTGTCCCTCGGGGTCTTCGGTTTCCTCGGTGACCTCGGTGTTGGTAATATTCATAACAGTTAGGAGGGGTCAGTAGGCCCAGTTTGGTGTTGGTGTAGGAACCAGGGAGTAAGTCAGTAGTAATGATAGGGTTCTGTCCCCTTGGATGATAGCAGTGATCTGGTTATCTTCAAGCTGCTCCAATTTCTCCAAGGTGCTTGTGGGTAGATCCCATTGATCAATGCCTGGATAAGGATTTCTGGAGCAAAACTTGGAAAAGTGTTCAGGGGCAGAACACTTGCAGTAGACACAGAAGTACATTTTGCACTGTGTCTGGAAATAGCCCACTTGACTACATAAGTGGCAGGGTCAGTGTTGGGGTTGTATATTTGGAATACTGCCAGTGGCATTGTTAAGAGTAGGTTAATTTTTGAAGTTGGCTTAGTTGGAGTATAGTTGCCATTTTTAGCCAGTTCTCCAGATTTGGGAGATTCCAGCAGAGGAGCAGTAGATGGTCAACATGCAAGTTCTTGGGGGCAGCTAGGACATGGCTTAAATCTGTCTGGAGCTGGTTTACTGATTGCTGCAGGTTGGAGATAGAAGTCAGGCTCAATAGTCCTGATCTTCCAGATGATGTTGCTAATATAGGGACCTGCAGGGAGACTGCATGCCAGTTCATGAAGTTTGGAGTCCAATTTCTTAGATTGTGTGATATAATTGCTTTGTATAGAAGTGAACTCATCAAGTGCAGCCCCAAGGGTGTGCAGTTTGTTAATGAGTTTAGGATTCCAGCTGTAATTGGACATAAAGTTGCTGGCTGTTTCCTCATATAGAAACACCTGAGACGGTTGAGGATACAAGGGGTCCATGGAGGGTACCATGAATCCCACCCCTGAGTTGGAACATCTGGATGAATTAGTGAGCCTCACATGTTCAGTCATAGAGAAAGAAACAATAAAAGGATTCGTTAACCCCCCAGAGGCAGATCACATAGTCTATAATCAGCCAGCTATTGTTTTCAGGACCCATTTATTGTCTTCATGGGTACCATCTGTATACTTATTGATTTAGAATGCAGCATTGAGAATATGGGGTCCATGGAGTGACCCATCCAATCACAATTCATTCCACCAATCAAAAGTTCCAAGGATGGAAAATCAGGGAGGGAAATGGAGTTGGCCCATATGGGGCTCATTAATTGTGATTTAATGATTGGGATCATGGAAGCATCCATGAACACTGCAAAGTCTTCCCTGTGTTCAGAATACAAGGGGCCCTTTTATTGAGTGGCCTGTGAGTGGGTGCAGGAGTGGGCCACTCAGTTAATCATCCCTTCATCCAAATCATGTTAAATTTATTTCATTAGTATATTGACATTCATGCTATATTTGGCCATGAAAGGACCTATTTTTATGCCACCTTTCAGATACATATATTCCAGCCAGAGAATCTACTGTGAATGTTGGCTAATGCTACCTAGCTTCCACCTGCAGTCCAATTGTTCTATGAGCTGCCATTTGTTGCAAGATGCATTGTATGCACATGTTGTGCATTTAACCTTAAGGTATTTGGCTCTTTTTCATTTTCTCACCATTTCTTCTGCCTTCAACACACTCTGACCACACCTCCAAACAACAAGGTTTGGATTCTTCTATCAAACACAAGATAATTGGTACATGGATCAGGATTTTCAGAGTTGTGTTCAGAGCTCACAAGGGTGACCCAGATACTGCAGCCTCCCTGGTATCTCTCATCTTGAATGCAAAAATGAGAAACAACAAGGGAAACAACAAGGTATGCACTAAATCTTTCCAACCAAGTGCATCCAGCACACTTTTCTTCCAAATGCATTCATGGTCTAATACACCACCAAAGTTCATACATGTCTATCTGCCATGCTCTGAAGACAACAAGAACATCAACATACAACCCTACCAGTACCACTGTTAGCATGGAGCCCCAATCCTGCCTTTGTCCTATATGTGGGTGTGTGCTCAATCATACTGCCACTGAAGCAGTTCTCCATGTATCATGTTTGAAGACTGGCATTAGACAAAGGACCATCATGCACAGGACATTCAGAATGGTGTTCCTTGGTGGATATGATGGTGATGATGAGGCAGATGTACCAGCTGGAGAGGGCAAAGGTTGGATTGGTGGTGGAATTGACACTGGATATGATGCTGACAGGGAGGACTGATTCAGGTGAGCATGTTCCATATTCTTTCATGGATGGACATGCTAACTAATACTCTAGGTTTTGAATTCATCTTGACATCTTACCAATGTAATATAACACACAGTAAAGTAGCATTTGAGGAATGGTATTCACCTTGGCTCTGTTATGTGGTTGTCCTCCCTGTTTTTTGGGGGAAAGTTCATCCATATTGTTGAAATTGACCTCCTCAATCTCCTCACATATGGAGGAAGAAGAGGAACTTGAGTTGTTGAGTGGGTTGACAGCACCACAGAATATGCATTTGATTTAATTGGCTGTTGGGGTGTGTGGAGTTATGCCTCTCCTGATGCACACAGATTTGATGAGAAACAAAGCAGGAAGGGTGATGATTGAAAGACACACCAACTTCCTCCAATGCAAAGTAAAAGGTCAAGAAGTGGAGATTGGAGAGCATTGCATTTGAGCAGAGCTTTGAAGGTGCCAGGTGTCTTCTGGACTAGTGATATTGTCTTCTTTGGCATTATTTACCATTGTCAGCATCGTGGTTGTCAAACTTGAAGTTTTATGTGGCTTGGGCTACAACATAGCACAGAAAACCATGGGTAAAGTTCATGATGGATTGAAGAACACAACTCAGCAGACTTGGACAGAGAGAGGAAAGAAAAGATTCTCTGATTTACAGGTCGAATAGGTTATACTGTGCAAATATCAGACAAGTTGGAATTTCATGGTGAAAATATGGAAGGCACTGAGGGTAAGGAGTCCAATCACAAGATAGACAAACTTCATCAACCATGATCTCCAAGGAGTGATAGAAGGCATAGGTACATTGATCTCCACCTATATGCCAGTCAGAGAGAGATTAAGAACAAGGCATCACATTGCTCACTTTGTTGCTCCACAATTTAATGTCCATCTGAGGTTGGCTTGGGTCACTCATAGCAGAGGCAATTTGAGTTTCATCCCCATGAGTATGTGACTATTGGTGTCAGATGCATATACTTTGACTATAGGTCAAGGAGAATACTCACCTCTACAATCTGAACCAATGTAGCAACTTTAGGGCGATGTCAGACATGAGTACTCCTGATTATTCACAAAGAAGTCTTACTTGGGCTGTGATGAAGCTCCTGCAACAATGCTCCACTTCACTGATCAAATATCTGAATCAATTCATCATCACTTCCAACAATAGCTACCTGACCATCCATCACTGAAGTCACAAGAAGGGGTACATTCTGTTGGATGTGCTGTCAAAACACTCTGACAGGTTCCGAGGGGGGAAATGTGTAAACATCAACCCCATTCAATAGGTTTGAAACCAGAAGGGTACATTCACCTGGACCAACAACAGCATGACCACTGAAAAACTAGTAAGTAAAATGGCTGGGTAATATCATATTCTCTTACATCCTCATTGGAAGCATCCAGCATGACACTGTCTTCTAGGGACTAAGTTGATAAACAAGTCTAGTAGCACAAATTAGAGGGGTTTGATCCATAAGTGAGAGGCTTACATCTCACATGTCTCCAGGAAGCATGCAATTACTTTCTTTTCATTGTCTAGGAATTCAACAGAGTGAGGAGTTGATGGGTGGGTAGCTGATTTTGCAAAAAGGGACAAACCACCTACAGCAGGGTGATCAAGATGAGGGAACAGAGAAAGAAATAAGTCTTAATTACTGTCAGCATGCATATCCCATATCTTGACCTGTCCAGAGCCTGCACTTGCTAGATGGTGTGTCTTCATGTCGAATGCAAGGGCTTCAATGGCATGTTCATGAGAGCTAGTCTTGAAAATGAATTCAAAGTCATTCTGTCCCTTGACTTGTCAGAATATATGAATGGAACTGTCTGCACACCCAAAAATGATGAACTGAATTGTCCCATCACAGGTAGACCAGAGCCACAGTGCACTGCAGATAGCACCATTTTCGGGTACACAAGTTGACCACTCCAGTTCACCTGATTTGATGTCCCAGATGACTAACACAGAATCATCACCTAGCATTTAACAGGAATAAGTACAGGAGTGGCTGTGAATGATGAATGATTTCTTGACATACCTCCACTCAAAAGCTTTGAACTGTTGCAGTTAAATTTCAAAACATTGATTGGTTTTCAGTGATAAGCCAAAAATTTTTTTTCATGGAACTAGTTGATGAAAGTTAGTGGATGCACTGGGATTTAGTGTATCAGGCTCACGTGGAGAAAGGTACTTGACATCATGAACAGGAATGGACTTCCAGCACATGCCTATGTTGTCCCTATGATATAGAAGTCTACATTATTGTCAGTATAGTATGAGTAAAAATAATCCTGACTGAATCACCCACTCATCATCTGATGCTATTGTTATGTTACCCACTCATTTAGGGGACCTTCAATCATGAGCAGTGACCAATAATAAGGCCCACCCCACTCAAGGCACAGCTTCATACTGGTCACACATTGTGACACCCCACTCAATAAGCAAACTATGATATATCCATCCCAACACTGACAGCTTCTGGGTAGATCTCCTGGGGAACAATTAGCAGGAATAAGACAATAGGCAGATGGATACCCACTTGAATGATCAGTTTCATGATAAGGTAGTCCTTCTCCCAAGGCATGGATATTGCTGCACGAATGATGGTTGAGCTGGGTAAGATTTTGACCACAGTCTCCATCTCCCTGGACCAGATCCTGGCTCCAAACTCATGGAATTCATTCAAGAATTTGAATGTTTTCTCCACTTGGTGCCAATGAACTGCAAGCAGAAACTCTGAACAAGTATTTGGCACAGCTAAGATGGACCAAATCACAGCTGGGACCAATTTCTTGCACCTTGGACAATAGAAATATATGTGACTGTTTTGCTTCAACCTGGAAAAGGTCAAGAACTCCTTTCTGTTAATGAGACACCTAGAATAATAAAGAACACCCTGACTCTCATATCCCCACACTCACAATTGTTCATGTATGTTGTCATCAAGCTGGACCCCCTTTCCTGTTCCAATCAGACATGTCCTATTGTTGAAGGTGGTGAAGTCATTTGAACAGGTGCTGACTTGTTGCAAGGGAAAGCAGCTGTTGAGGATGGCTGTTGCTGCATGAAGAAGATTGAGGTGTTGTGAACCAAGTCAGCTGAGGCTAAAGCAGAGCTCTGAGGCTGCACAGAAAGTATTTAAAAGTGTAGTTTCTAGTTCTCCTGTTGCAATATAAGGAACATCTACTGGAAGAACAAATAATGAACACACCAGTCTTGAAGTTGCTGTTTAATTTCTGCAAGTGGCCAATAAGTCTTTCAAATGGAAACATCCACCATCCTTGCATGGGACCAAACAGGTGAAGGTACTTGTTGAGGTGAAGGGCATTATGATGAATGGGATGAAGGTCAATGTTAGGCTGGATTTTGCAAATAGTTTGGATATATGTGCTCATAACCTTGAGATAGCAGTCAGTGGAGGCTGGAGTGATAATGTGTGAGGTTGCATAATGGATAGCTATGGAAAGAAGGAGTATGCTGTGTATGGCTAGCAGCCTAATATCAGAACATTCTCCTAAGCTAGCAGGAGTGGTGGACCACATCCTCATCAACAGAATGGGCAAGTTGAACTCTATGCAAGCTCACCATTTGTCAGCCTTCAGCTTTCCATGAGTAGCAGTTCCAAAGTTGGATGGAGGTCATGTTTTCCATGTTGGGTGCATCACAGAAGTAATTCCCTGTTGGATTTGTAGGAGGTCATTCAGTGAGATAAGGGGATCAGAGACATTTAATTCATCTGGTTCCTGGTCAGCAGGAAGGGAGGGAAGGACGTTGTGAAGGGTGTTGTTGGTCATGTGGTTGTTGGTTGTGGCAGCTGGAGGCAAGACTGATTGTACTAGGTCCTAACAGACATTAATCAATAAGAAGTGCTCAGACTAGATACATATACTTACAAGAAGTGCAGAGATGTAAGGCATTTTCTTGGGCTGCCTGTCATTACAGCAAATCTGGAAGAGTACTCCATGCTCCTGGCATAGTGTATGAAGAACTGGAATAGAGAGATGCTTGAGTTTTGCTCTAGTTGGATTGTCTTGCAGAATCTGACAGGTGATCCAAAGCTCCTTCTCTCAAGGGATAGCACACTGGAAATTCTCTTCCTCCATTGAAGACTCCTCCCAATGTATCCCAATGATGACACAAAAATGGTGTTTCACAAGCCCAAGGAAAAGGTTGTGCATGCTGTCTATGACAATGTGCTTGGTAGGATCCCAGTATGGTAGCCAAAGGAGCTCTGTCCAGCAAATACCTTTCTGTTTATAGAGCTTGGCACAGCAGGATTTACTGGGTGCATTATGCCATGCTGTTGCTGCACTGTGAAATTCTGTGAGGGTTACAGGCTGCCAAGCTTCTGTGGTGTGGTTGGTGTTGCTAATATCCTTTTTGAGAAGGTGACAGAGATTACAAAAACAATTGGTAGAGTGAGAGGCACTACCAGCAACTTTACATGATCCTGGCAAGTTGTTGACAATGAATATAACAGCTTCCTGTGAGCATCATCCCTCTGGATGTTCATATGTCCTGCTGAACCATGTCCCTTCACAATAGCAGGTGATGAGGACATTGACAAGCTCTCCCAGGTAAGGATTAAGCCCATCAGCCAAAGGTTGTTTGGGACCAGGGATGATGCCTACAAGATATATATTTTCTGGTTTATAGTGAAGTTCAGGGGGAAGACTGAGGCAAACCATGGCAAGAACACCACAGGATGCAGATTTTCCTGCTGCTTTATTATGGAATGGATTGAAGGCATCATAGCACAGACTCCAAACCATTCAAATCTCATCTTTGGAGTTGATGAAAATGTTGCCATTTGAATCATGAAATTCTCAGATTCCTTGACTCTGAATGATGTCATGGATGGCATTGCTTTGCTTTGAATCACGATTTGTCTCTCAAATGGCTGTTTCAATACCAGGACAAGTATACAGTGAGGCAAGAAAGGCCATGAAACTTTGCATTGTGTATGGGCAGATTGGGACCTGGATGCTGAAACCATCCTGAACACCAAGTTTGCAGAGTCTTGTACCACAAGGCTGGCAGCCAGGAAAATGGGTAAATGTACAACAAGATGGATAAATGGTGTGACCATCCTGGACAAGTGGAGGATAGAGTGAATTACATTTAAGGCATGTCACATAGGTTATGGTTATTGGGTTGAGATGAAATTTTGCTTGTGCAGCATGAATGTTGTTTGGAATGGTGTCAAACAGTCTCTTGCAGCCAGGATCACTAATGGTGGATTGCAAAGCCCACTTGGTCATTTGAAGGCAAAAATTGCTCACAAAGCAGGAGCAGGAAGCATAGAGATGGAGTGCAACAGCTAGATATAGGACAATGATAATGCCAGGGTTGGCTTGTCAGAGAGGATGGTCAAAGTAGCAATCTAGAACAGTGTGTTCAATGATGTGACCTTTGAGATTCTGGTGAAACACTCACCTGTGTTGTAGGTTTTCATTTCTTGATAGGAAACCACAGGCCAGTCCTGTATCCTCTGCTCAAGCAGTGATGTGATCACTTGAGTGATCTGTAAGCATCCTCATATCAGATTGGCAACACTGGTGTTTCCCTGATTAGGTGTTCCCTCAAGGTGAAGACATAGATTGTTGAACACCTCCAGTTCTTGCTGGAAGTAAGCATGAGCTTCATTCCTTGTTGCAAACTTGGATGGAGAGTTGCAGAGTCTCATAGGAGTCTCAATTTCACTCCAATATTTGAGTTCCTCACTGACTTTCTGGGCCCTTTCTTTGGTTGACTTGAGAGTGGCAGCAGGTTCTGTGAGAAGGTCTGTATTGTTTGATGTAGTAGAGGAGGGAGCTTCAAGAGTTAAACATGACAGGTTGTCTTCCAATGGTGGGGGAGATTTCAGTGCCTTGTTGTGGAAGTCAACCTCGGAGCTTGGAATGATGTGGCCATTGCACTGGAACTGCACACTGTTACAGTAGCACACAGCCAGGCTGTCAGGCACCTGAGTTCATCCCATTCAGTGCCATACAAGACAGGGAGAGTATATTTCTAGATGTGAGAGGGAGGTAATGCAGAAGGAGAGAAATACAAGAGAAGATACACATCCTAAGACTACCTTCATGGGGTCAAGATATATGACAATGAGCCTTATTCCACCAGCAGAGAACAAAGGATCTATGCATTACTAGGATACACTTTTGTCTATGTTAGAGACCTTGTGCACACAGGCCATCCTTGTATTTTGGAGAGCATTCCTTATTCAGAACAATAACATTGCAGCTAGTGACATTGATCTTTGGCTTATAAGCTGGTGTCACATATTCACTAGTATGAAACCTCATACCTTCATGAGTCACTCAGCACAAACACTGAGGACAGTATACTCCCTAGACAATCCCTCTCCTAAGCTGCACTTAACTCTTTGAATCTGCCAGAAAATGGAACTAGAGAGCATTGGGAAGACAGTGTGAGCGATTGACAAGATTATCCCTGAACCTCATGGAGAAGTTGGACAACCCAGGTGGGGAGCTTATTCATTGCATGAAGTGCTTTCATGGGAAGAGAGGACATACAAAGAAGTTCAAGTGAGCAGTATAGGCACTGGTTCCATTCTCTTTGCTGAATCCACAGAGCTTCATGAGACAAGTTGTAAACCATGAACTTATTAGCCACAAACCATTCAGCAAACAAGATCCTAAGAAAATAGAGGAGGTTTGCCAACTAGTAAGTGTGTGCCAAACCTGCAACATGCAAATATACTCATAGTATATGTAGATTAACAAGGAGTTCCCAATTTTAAATAACTATGAACACAGCTGGGCAACTCTAAGTTCATACATAGTGCCCTGTGTAACTGTAGATGAAATAGGTAGAGCTGAATTGATGAAGCACTATTCCTGTAGCAGAGGTAGATTTCATCAGCATTGAACATTGGAAACTGACACTGTCTTACTATTTCTGGGAGTGGGCAGTCAGGTTGGGCATCCATGCTGATCCATTGTGCCCGTGATAATGCCTTCTGCCAAGTTGTATCATAGTAATTGACCAGGAGATGTTTCAGTACATCAACCATTGCCCTTTCAGGTGGGTTACTGATACAGGTTGATGCTTGATGACATTTGTATGGCTTATTACCTTTCAGGAAAATACCAGAAGGACCTTTGTCATCAATAGCCTTGAAAATTGTTGTGATCTGGGGATTGTGCCAATTTGGTTCAATACACTTCACTTTCTTTAGTTGTACTCCATATGGTTCTACATCAGTCTCATCCCCACTCATCCCCTTGTCTGTCAAGTTCTTGATTAAGTGACAAATGCCAATCCACAAGGTCCAGTCTTCATGAAGGTGATCATCAGCAATCTTGAGATGTCTGTCATATAGCTAATGAACTCAACTGTTAGCAAAAAAATGCTGAAAATGAACAAAAGTGACTTACCCCTTTCCTTCTTGCCTTCATGTGAGCACACTTTCTCTCCTTCACCCTCTTGGCCTTCAGATGCTCCTTCTTGTCATCCCAGGTCTCTTGTGAGCCAGGCAATGGAGGCTGAGCATTTAAACATGTCTGTTTCATGCATTCAAGAATCTGAGTGATATGTCTCCTCAGAGAATTGTGTGTGATTGTTTCAGGTGGGAGGTCAAGCAGATTCTTGAGCTTAGAGTGTGAAACTATGGACCCTGATAAACCTTCCATTGCCTCTACAGCACGTAGTCTCTCTAGCTGTTGCATCTGGTCACCAAGGTGAGCATGGTAATCCTCAACAAGTAGAGTCAACATGTCTTTGTTCCAGGGGGAGGAAAGAGGTGTATTCCAATCAAAACGAGGGGAGGCAATGTTGGGACTGCTGGCATTTGTCCTGATATAAGTTTCAACTTCTTCTGAGGATGGAGGAGAGGGTATCTTGGTCAGATCCAAGTGCCAAAGGTTCTTGTCTTTGATGTATTGCCATAGATTTTTCTGTAGCAAATGAGCAGATGAGTAGTTTAAAGTGGCCAATAGATCATTAAGACATACCTCAAGTTGTCAGAGGGCAGGAGACCACCAAGTCATACCTCAGTCCTTGGCTCCAAGCTCATCCATGGACTCCATGGACTCATCGAAGTCAATGTTGTTGGGCCTGGAAGCCGAGGTCAGGCTGCTCAGTGTTGATGTCAGATGGTTCATTGAAGGCAAAGTACTGAGTCTCAATGTTGGATCACCAGTTGAAGACCCAGCATTGAAGTTTGAGGTTGAAATTCCAGCTCCTTGTGTAGATATCAAGGCTTGCAAGTGTTCCAGAGATTCCATGACCAACATTTGAAAATTCACCTAACGGAACTGGTCAGCATGACATTTAAGCTCAGGTTCTTGCCACTCCAGCTCACTACATCCATTGCTGCCTGCAGCTTGAGCTTGTCAATTTTTTCTGACTGTGTAATGTAATGTCAGGAACACAGGAATGCATCGACTAAATGAGAAATGCACACACAATGGCAGAGAAAATAGCTTGATCAAAGGGAGGCCCAGATGCAGTGGGAGGCTGAAGTTGATTTGGGTAAGTGTTGATCTTGAATAAAAACACAACTCACCTGGATAGAATCTTCCTCAGGCTGCATAGTTTCAGCAGAGGATTGTACCTGGCTAGTGATATGATTGTTTGAGAGGTCACTATATTCATTTGAGTTTGGCAGCTAGGAAAATGTTTTCAGGCCAATGCTTAATCACAAACATGGTGCAACCCACACCAAGCAACATGGAAGAATCCATCTTGGTTGTTTTGGCAGATGGTCCATGGTGGTCAATGGAGCAACTTGCGTTGGCTGAGGGAGGTGCAGCTGAGGTATTGGTGTGTGGAAGAAGGGCTTCCAATGAGAAAGTTGTGCTCGAAATGGGTAACTTGGGGTTAGGAGGAAGATCTACTGGTGGAGTGGGTTCAGTGGAGGGTGTTTCAGTTGGTAGGGAGGGTGCTTCAGTTGGTAGGGAGGGTGCTTCAGTCAGTAGGAAGGGTGCTTCAGTCAGCAGGCAGGGTGTTTCAATCAGTAGAGAATTCTCAGCAAATATTGTTGCCTGTAAAAATAATGAGGGAATGCAAGTGGGAAAACAAGACAAGTATACCTTGTGCGAGGTGGATGCCTCAGTTCCCCCCATCAGTAAAGATGACTTGAGTGCATCCTGCAATCAAGATAAATGTTGGGTCTATAAACATTCTCAGAATTAAAGCAGTTTCCAGAACTAAGGCTTACAAAACTCACCTTTATTTCACCAATACTGAGAGTGTCATTTCCTGGCCAGCAGTTGCTTGACAAACTGGTCAGAGTGGAACTTATGTGAGAATAAGCATCTATAACTACCTTCTCAGGGGAGGAGATAGGCTTTGATCTGAGCAGCACCTACTGAAATCCAAACTAGCATTGCCTTCTAGGGAGTGATGTTCACGTCCACATTTATGTGACCTATTAGAAGTCATGGAGATTTTGAGCAGTGTTCCTCCATTGATACACTCATTATAAACCTACAGCAACTCTTTGTTAAAGCAAAGAATAGGACCATGATGACAATACAAATAATTAATGAAGAGAAGAAGTTTTGTTATGCCCAATGGAGCATGTGTCTTTAAGAGCAGTAAATGGGTGGGGTTAATGGAGTGAGGCTAAGTGGCAACAAAGAATACAAAAGGACGAACAACAACAATAATGACAGTATACAAATGCCTATTGATATAAAAGACATAGTTGGTCACAGCAAGTCTAACTAACATTTTCAATACCAAGCACCCTGAAAGCTTGCAACTCTTTCCTGTACAACTTTCAAAATGGCTTTAGAGAATTTACAGGTAAAATCAGTTGACCTCAAACCATACCTGGACCTCATACAAGATAGATTCTACTCAAACACAGCTTGAAAGGACATGACCTCCCTATTAACATCCTGAAATTCAGCCATGACAGATCTAAACTCTTGAGCAGAGGTGCACAATAAAACTAGTCGCTAACTCAACCCTGACTGCAAACCACAGCAGATGATGGGAAACTCACTGTTTGGGACATTGAACAAGGGCACACCTGCAAAACATTCGAGGTTTTCTTCAACAGTCCCATCTCAGCAGCAACCTGGGTGTCATCAGATCTGAACAATATGTCCACATGTGTTGCTTTTGGCTGTGCAGACAGAAAGCTCTTCCCCTGTCACAAGGAGCCTTCACATTCATTCATGCATATTGATACTCTTTCTGTGTGTGAGAAACTAAGTTCTTGTAGCTGTATCAAATTAGCTTCCATATTCAAGCACACAACAGACAGATAGAGGAGCTTGCCTTTGACCCAGTCCATCATCACCTCGCATCTGCTTCCCCTGACAGAGTAAAGGTGTATGATATTGACACTCAAGGTAAGTGAGAACACTCATAATCTAATCAGTCCTCTGATTTGGTTTAGGCCAATTAGTTGAAATCACATCAGTATCAGCAAACAGGAACGTACCATGTGGACTCAGATTTATGAATTCCAGAACTGATCTCACCATCTCCTACTTAGAATCACATGAAGTGTGAGTTTCTGAAGTGGCATTATCCATTTGTACTCACATACAAGATAGGTGCATCTTCCACATTTGCCCCTGGCAGGAAGCTACAACAATTACACTTCTTACCCAAATGTAAAGAAAAGAAGAGTGTCTTGTTCCTTGCACTGATGGTGTGATGCCAGTGGCCATTCTGCCATTTCTTCCAATGGAAGCAAATTCATGGTCTCAAATCTAGTGAATGGCATGGACATTTATTCATTCCCAGCTGGACAGCCCATCAAATTGTTCACTCACCCAATCATTCAGAATGTACCACCTCTGGTGTCATTCACACTGAATGACCAGCTTGTCATCACTGGCAGCAATAACAGTAAACCTCAGATTTTCAGCATAGGAGGTAGCAGAAACAAGTTGAAAGAGTTGTTGCATAGCAGTGGTGAGTGATTATTTATGCCAGGTGGATGGTTCTAATTGGAAATTAGGCTCTGACCTAGTTCAAATAATTGCAGTGAGTGCCAGATCCCAAGCTCATTTTATTCTGACTTATGTTCAAAGGCTCAGCAAGTCAGAGAGATGTGCTTTGTGGCAACCAGTGGTCAGGACAGTCATGAATATTATGTGAAAATATGGTTTTTGTATTCTTTTTTTTTTTTTTTTAATTCATAGTTTATTGCACTAGACTAGCTAATACAAATGGGTGCATGGTAGCAGTCCCAAGGTCAAAACTAGAGATAAGAGGAAGGGAAAAGGGAAGGAAAGAAAGGAAAAAAGGGGGTGCTAGAGATGTGAGAGGTGATAGAGGGAGTTCACTATGATATATGTGAAAAGAAAAAGAAGTATGGAACTAACTTAATCAATTGAGTGAGAGGGAATGTAGAGGGGAGAAAGGAAGAGATGTAATACAGTCCTTCTAGTGAACATCTAGGATGCCATTGATGGTGAGTTGTTCTCTCCTGGTAAGGCAGTGGGTGGCATGTTCCTCCTGCATGATTGGCCCCTGAATCTGGTTGGTGAATGAAAAGGCAGTGGGATTGTGGTCGGAAGTTGAGAAGCCAGTAGAAGCTGTCACAGGCTCCTACCGGGTACTGATAGAGGGGACAGTCATTGAGGATATGGTCCCGAGTTTCAAGCACTTCTCCACAAGGGCAGGAAGTGATGTAGCACCCTGGGAAGAAGCGCTGTTGAAAGGCGCCAATGGGTGCATGATTGGTGATGCACCAGGTGAAGTGCGTGCAAAGTTGGGCGTTTTTGCTGAGGGGGGAACTGAGCCAAGTTCCACCATTGGCGTACTTGGGCTTTAGGGGTTGCTCAGTGGGGTTGACAAGACAAAGCCATGAGTGGCCACTGTGAGCTGGTTTGTCCATGAGTGAGTGCCACATTGAGAGGCATTTGCGGGTGTAGTGGTTGTGGACGAAACTGATGAATGTGCAGTAAGGCTGATGTCTGTTGTTTAGAATGCAGAGAGATTTGGCAAGTTGGTGCACTTGGAAATGGACCAACCACTGTGCAGCTGAGGGAACCAACCAGAAGTGAATGTGGTTGGAGGGGGAGGAGGAGAGCCATTGTTGGAGGATAGGAGTGACTGTGATGGCATCTTGATGAGCACTGTGAGGGCTATATGTGAATAGTTTTTTAGCAGAAGAAATAGAGTCTGTAAAAACTACGATAATGGAATATTCGCAGGATGAAGCAAGAGAAATGGAACTAGTTAATCCAAGGCATAAAGCATAAGATTCAGTGTCAGATGATAAAACTTCACTGCAAGGGTGAACAGAAGAGGATAAAATGTCTGAAGAAGAAGAGTTAAAGACAAGAAATGCAGAAGTGGCAGATAGAGAGGAGTCAAGAGGGACAGAGCTGTCCATAGCTACAACTAAAGAAATAGGAGAAGAAAAGGACAAATCTTGGGTATGGGAGGCATTGGCGATGTGGAGAGCCATAGTTCCTTCTTTTGAAGGGTTAGGGCACTCGATGAATTTGATTTGGTCGCTAAACAAGTCCAGCAAGCGCTGGCCAGGTTTAGCGCACAGGTGGAGGTGCTGGAACTGGTCTGTGACCAGTTGAGCGTCTGAAACGAAATCAAGCACTGTCGAGTGCTGTTTGGTGGAGCGGGCATCAAGAGGGTCAATATCTCTCATGAGGAGTTTGAGGGGATGGGAGGAGGGAAGGGTGTGGAAATGGAGAGAGCTCCATTTGGTGAGCTTGAAAAGGTGGAGTTGAATGGGGATGAGACCCGCAATGGCCTTGACCCCACCAGTTGGGGTAGTGCGGAATGCGCCAGTAATCCAGAGAGCAGCTTGTCATTGCATACGTTGCAGGGATTTGATGAGTCCATGGTATCTGGCATTGCAGTTGAACCAAAGGTGGTATCTGTATGTGGCTATAGGAACCACACAGGAATGGTAGAGGAGCCTCTTGTGGAGGGGGGAGAGGCCACGAACAGAGTTACCGAGCATGCACATGCAGCAGATGGTAGAGAGGGCTTTGGTAGAGTAGAACCGGACGTGTTCCTTGAATGTAAGGCCTCTGTCAAACCAGAAGCTGAGGTAGTGGAGGAAGGGTTTAGGAGTGATGGTGAGGGAAGGGTCAATGATGATGGGGGGGTTGGGATCGCAAGATGGGCAGCTAGAAAAATGGAAAGCTTCGGTCTTGTCTCTTTCGAGGACAAAACCTAGGTGGAGTAAGTATTCTTCAACTGATTTATAAACCTGTGACAAGAGACAGCAGTTAGTGTCAAATGAATCAGATTGAACTAAAATAAGACCATTGTCTACAAAGGAGACGATCTTGCATCTAGGGTCATTGGCGAACTTGTACATGAAAGGGGAAAGGGAAAGGGCAGTGAGGATAGGGGAGAGGGCAGAGCCTTGGCCAACTCCTACCAATGCAGGGAATTTGGGGGACAGATTATTGTTCCATGAGTAGGTTGTGTACCTGTTTTGGAGATAGTTAGTAAAGAAAGCGACAAGGTTGGAATTGAATCCTTGGCACTTGAGGATGGAGCAGAGGATGGAGTGGTTGGTGGAAGGGAAAAATTGGGTGACATCGAATGCAATGATGCTGGATTTGAGTTTATGGCACCAACCAGAGTGCACGAGATGGGTGACATACACACCAGCATCTTCAGTTGAGCACTGGATGATGCTGCCAAATTGGAGGGGGTGGACAAGGTTGAGCTGAGCAGCTTTGAACTGCATTCTTGTGGAGATCATCTTCTTGATGAGTTTTCTGAGGGTGTTAAGGAGGACTATGGGTCAGAACATCTTCAGGGTAGAGTAGTGTGGTTTGTTGGGCTTGGGGATGATGACAGAGGTGGAATTTTTGAAGTGTTCCAGCCAGGTGGATAATTCAATGCATTTGGATGCAAAGAGGATGAAATTTGAACGGATAGTGTCATTGGCCATCAAGTGTTTGATATGCACCCACGAGAGGTGGTTGGGACCTGGCACTGATGCATTGGTGCAAGGTTTGAGGGCATCAAAGAGTTCAGTGCTTGAAAAGGGGGGCCATTGACACTCAGGTTGGGCATCAATAAACTCGATAGCACTCAAGTCGATGGGCTGATCCACAGCAGAATTATAGGAAGAGTCCAGTGTGTGCCAGAGGTCGTCTAGCTTGTCACAACTCTTCCCATTGAAGGTGATGGATTGGGAAGGGGGGAGGTTTCATTTTCCTATCCAGGACATGAGGTCCCAGGGACAACGGTTTTCTTTGGCAATGTTCTTGATTTTCTGGTCAAAGAACATTCATTTGGCTTGGTGGGTAGTGCTTCTGAAGTTTGTCCAATTCACCTTGGTTTTGTGAGATTGGAAGTTGCATAATGTGGAGGAGCATTGGGGTGTCCACCACGGCTTAGATTTGGTGCATATTTTGACCTGTTTTGCATTGTTGAGCCATTCTTGTGAAATGATCTGGGACATGGCATTGGTGTATGAGTGGATGTCATTGCTGGAGGAGAGGACAGTGGGAAGGGTTTGGAGGTGAAGAGTAAGGGAGTAGAGGAATGTGGCTTCTTCTTCAGAGTCCCACAGGATGGACAATTTCTCGATGTAGGGGAGGAAAGGGGAGGGGATGGAGAGGTTAGTAAGGAGGGGGCAGTGGTCAGATTTGAATTGCCAGTCATCACGTATTGAGTGTACTGGGCTTGGTTGAGAGGGGTCGTCTGCCATGAAGATAAGATCTATGATGGAAGGGTGTTTGTTAGTGTCAAAAGGAATGTGTGTATACTTGTAAATGTCCAGAGTAGAGAGAGTAAGACCTAGATCGTTCATAATGTCAGTCAGTAAGTCACCATGAGTGGAGTGATGGAGAATATGGTTGTCCCATTCTGGTGAGTGAGAATTAAAATCCCCTCCCACGCAGATAATGTTATTGGGGAGGAGGTGGGAGCATGATTCGAGGTATGTGATGGAAGAATTGTCAGAGGGGTCAAAGTAACAATTAAGGAAACAAGATTTCCTATTGGGAAAAGAAAGCAAAATTAATTGAAAATCAGTTGAAGAGATGATATCCAGGTGAGAAGTGGGAAGGAGGGGTTTGCAAGAGTTGCGCATGAAGGTCACAACTCTTGGGTGGTCATCATCTGGTACAAAGATATGCCAGTTGGGATTGTAGTTAGTGCCTTTGTACAGAACTCCTTCAGAGTTATCGGATGATGGTATGTTGCAGATGACTCAGAACAGAGGTTCCTGAATGCATAGAATGAGAATGTCTTTGAAGCTAGGGTCATTCAAAAGGATCTCAACTGTTTCAAAAGAGTGGTGAACATTGAAAAATAAGATAGGGATTGTAGAAAGAAGAGCAGGGTTGTGAGGAGGTCCTTTAGACATTCACAGCTCTGGAGTTGAAGTCATGATGGTTTTTCTCCACCTTAAGCTCTTGGAGCTTCTTAGAGATCCAATCCTGATTGAAACAGTGTCAGAAGAATGGGCACTTGTCACTATTCATGTGATGGTCTTTTGAGTCACATGAAAGGCAAGTGAAAGAGGTCACATGGGGACACTCTTTAATGTTAGTGGGGGTAGGGGGGTGGGGATTAGGACTGGTTTTGCCATGGCAGCAAAAACCATCATGATGGTGGTTCTCAGTGTGGTGCAGATCACCACAGATGGCACACCTGGGGTTGTGCACTTTACATAGGTGGGTCAGGTGACCCCATCTCCAGCAACAGTTACAAAGAGGACTGGCAGTCCTCATGGTTGCTCCCCTAAAGGTACACACTCGACTCTCGAAGAGGAGTGTGTGGTTGATGAATTGCTTGGCCCAGGAGGCCGATTGAGAATCCCACAGGTCAAAGAATAGGATAGCCGAATCTGAGTGGGGTGAGACCCAGCTGAAGCAAGGTTTACTGACAAGGTAGTTGATTATGTCAGTGTAGGGAGAGGAATTGATGATTTCGGCGAAATCATCAGACATGTGAGGTGTGCCATCCTCCCTAAAGTACAGGAGGTTGGTTAGTTTGATGAATGATTTGGACATCAGGAGAGTGGGGTTGACAGTGTCCCGGATGTCAGGGGAAGCAAAGGCAGATCAGTTGGAATCGGTGATGCCTTTTTTGATGATGAGGAGGTCCTCATCTGATGTGACTTGGCTGGTATTCAGCCAGAGAGTTTTCTCACTCATCTTAGTGGATTCGACTTTGAGGTTGTGGCCCTTTTGGTAGAGGGCATTGTTACAGTTACAAACCACCAAGTTGAGTGAGGTGATCATGATCGGCTTGAAGATGTCATTGAAGGGAATGATGATGTTTTTTCGTGAGGGCCCCTGAGTGGCCTTGGGTTTTTGAGAGGGGTGGGGAGGGGATGGTTTGGGGGAGGCAGAAGGGGATTTAATGTCTCTGGATGAGTGGAGGAAGTTGATGATGTCAACTGGTGACATTTGAGGGAACTGGTTTTGGAGAGCTGCATATTTGACCAGCTCATCTGATTGGAAGGAAGAGGGAGATGCCACGTTGGCATACGACAATCTTTGGGTAGAAGGAGAGGGGGCAGTAGACCTGTAGTTTGCTGGGTGGGTGGATCTGTTGATAGGAGGAGGGGGACCTGGAGGAGTAAGGCAAGGAGGAAGGAGAGCTTTGGGGAGAGGGGGGTGGGGGAGGGCAACGATAGGCTTACACTGTTCTTGAGCAGCTATCGGTTTGGGCACTTGGACGTGGTGGCATTTGCCTGTGGTGCACCAGGGGTTAGGGTTAGAGTCGATGCCTGAAGGATGAGAAGTCTCTTCAGGGTTGGTAGGAGGATGAGAAGTCTCTCCTTTAGATGGACTGAAAGTCTCATCTTTGGGATCAGTGGGCTTGGGGGGGAGCATGTCAACATCATTACTTAAACTAGATGACTCACCTGGTTTATTTTGGTTTACAGGTGGGAGGCGCGAGAGGGTGATTGCTCGTGCCATGTCCTTGGCAAATTGCAAATCTAAGCCCTGGAGATTCCCAGTGGCATCAGAGGAGGGAATGGGGGAAGAGCTCTGGAGATGCCCAGTAGTGTCTTTGGTGGAGGGAGAGGACATGGCTGGTGCTTTTTCAGCCCAGTGTTCACAATGTTGCTGCATGTTCATGGGGGTGGGGGTGGGGGAAGGGAGGGGAGGAGGAAACTGCATAGAAATGAACTTGTGAAGACTCAGACAATGGTCTTCATAAGGTATGGAAAGGTTGTGCATCTGTTCAGAATGTGCAATAGTACAGAGGAGATCTATGAGGTGCATGGTGCCCTCAAAATCTCCGAATTTGGCAACATTGTCCAATTGAGCCCATTGGGATAGGTATCAAACAATAAAGCCAAGAAGGGATGATGCGAATTTCAACCCCTCAAAATTGTTGGTGTCTGTGATGTCAATGTCACAGAGGGCATCAAAGATGCAGTCATGGACTGATGACCAATCCATTCTGTGGGACATAGGCACTGCCTCATGGGACTGCACATTAGGGGGAGGAGGAGAGATGGGGGTAAAGGTTGGGAGGGCAGGGAGGGGATCAGAGGGTTTGGATTCATCCCATGTGCCTGGTGTAGGGGGGACAAAGCCATGAGAGGTGGCAATAGATTGAGCCTCAGTAAGGAGGCAGTGAGAGGAAGGGGCAATCTCTGGGGAAAGTTGGAGGTCTTCATTGCAGGCCAGCGCAATGGAAGGGTGAATGGATTGGGGGGTGGAAAGGCCTTGAGACCCTTCTGAGTCATTGTTTGCTTCTGCAGAAGAGACAGAAGTGGTGTTGTCATCCTCGTTGAACTTCATGCTTTTCTCTAGCCGATTAGACAGAGATTGGTCAGTAGAGTAGGAGTGTTTGACTCCTATAGACGGTGTAGGTGATGGGGGTTTACAAATAAAGGAGACTTGTCCTTCAGGTTCACAGAAGATGCCCTTGGATGGAGCTCAAGGGAGGGTTGGGGCCGGCACCAAACTGGTGCTAGAGCAATGATGGCGAACGATGCCTGAATGAATGCTGCCAGTGGTCTTCTTGAGACCTCCAAGGACGCTGCTGTTGTCCTTAGAGCCTTTCATAGTGATTTAGAACTGGTTGTTGTATTCCTTGTACTACAAGCAACTGAACCACTGAGGCAATGGTGGTAGTTACTGAAAAAGGAAGGCAGTGATGGTTTTTGTATTCAAAGGTATAGTTTATGCTTCTCTGAGGATGCAGACAAATAACTTGTGAAAAGCTAGCTATCCCTCCCAAGATGCCAAAGGATTCAACCATGATAGAGACAATGTCCTTGCAGCTTTTTTTTTTTTTTTTTTTTTTAAATCATAGTTTATTGCACTAGACTAGCTAATACAAACGGGCACGCAGTAGCAGTCCCAAGTACAAAACTAGAGATAAAAGAAAGGAAAATAAAGGAAAATAGAGAAAGGAAAAGAGGAAAAGTAAAGATGAGAGACGATACGGAAATCGACTACACGATATGTGAAAAGAAAAAGAAAGAAAACAAACTTGATCAATCATCATAGGAGGTGGTGGGGAATAAGGGAAGGGGATAGGGGAGTGAGAAACCCTTTCTAGTGAACATCTGGTATGCCATGGATGGTGAGACGCTCTCTCCTGGTAAGGCAGCAGGTGGCATATTCCTCCTGTGTAACGGGACCTTGGATCTGGTTGGTGAATGAAAAGGCTGCTGGGTTGCGGTCGAGGAAATTGATGAGCCAATGGAAGCCATCGCGAGCTCCCACTGGATAGTGGTAGAGGGGACAGTTGTTGAGGATGTGGTCCTGAGTTTCAAGCGCTTCTCCACAGGGGCAGGAAGTAATATAGCACCCTGGGAAGAAGCACTGTCGAAAGGTGCCAGTGGGCACATGATTGGTGACACATCGAGTGAAGTGTGCACAGAGCTGAGCGTTCTTGCCGAGAGGGGAATTAAGCCAAGTTCCACCCTTGACATATTTGGGTAAAAGGGGTTGCTCAGTGGGATTGACGAGGCGAAGCCATGAGTGACTGCAATGGGCAGGTTTGTCCATAAGCGAATGCCACAGGTGGAGGCATTTGCGAGTATAGTGGTTGCGGACAAAACCAATAGAGGTGCGGAAAGGCTGGCGTCTGTTGTTTGGAACGTGGAGGGACTTGGCAAGCTGGTGCGCTTGGAAATGGACCGACCAACAAGCAGCAGAAGGGACCAACCAGAAGTGAATGTGGTTGGAGGAGGAGGAGGAGAGCCATTGATGGAGGAGAGGAGCGATTGCGATGGCGTCTTGATGAGCACTATGGGGGTTATATGTGAATAGATTTTTAGCAGAGGAAATGGAATCCGTAAAAACTACAATGGAAGAAAGGTCTTTAGAGGAAGCGAGAGAGAGAGAGCTAGCTAATCCTAATCAGAGAGCATATGATTCAGTGTCAGAAGATAAAACTTCCCCACAGGGGTGAACGGAAGAAGATAAAATGTCTGAAGAAGAGGAATTAAAGACGAGGAAAGCAGAGGTGGCAGAGAGAGAAGTATCTAGAGGGACAGAACCATCTGTTGCTACAACTAAGGAAACAGGGGAAGAAAAGGAAAGGTCTCTGGTGCGGGAGGCATTTGCAAGGTGAATGGCCATGGTGCCTTCTTTCGAAGGGTTAGGGCATTCAACAAAATTGATTTGTTCGCTGAACAAGTCCAGCAAGCGCTGGCCAGGTTTGGCACTGGGATAAAGGCACTGGAACCAGTCTGTGACCAGTTGAGCATCTGATACAAAGTTGAGCACTGTCAAGTGCTGTTTGGTATGGCAGGTGTCTAGAGGGTCAATGTCCTGCATGAGGAGTTTGAGGGGGTGGGAAGGGGGGAGGGTGTGGAAACGGAGAGAGCTGCGTTTAGCAAGTTTGAAGAGGTGGAGTTGGATGGGTATGAGACCCACGATGGCCTCAACTCCACCTGATGGGGTAGTGCGAAACGTGCCAGTGATCCAGAGGGCAGCTTGTCGTTGCATGCGCTGAAGGGACTTGATGAGTCTGCGGTATCTTGCGTTACAATTGAACCATAGACAGTATCCATATGTGGCTATGGGAACCACACAAGATCGATAAAGGAGTCTCTTATGTAGGGGGGAGAGACTGCGAACTGAGTTACTGAGCATACACATGCAGCGGACAGTGGAGAGCGCCTTGGTTGAGTAGAACCAGACATGTTCTTTGAAGGTGAGGCCTCTGTCGAACCAGAAGCCGAGATAATGGAGGAAGGGTTTTGGGGTGATGATGAGGGAGGGGTCTATGACTACAGGGGGATTGGGGTCGCAGGAAGGGCAACTAGAGAAGTGAAAAGCTTTGGTCTTGTCTCTTTCAAGAACAAAACCTAGGCGGAGTAAGTATGTTTCGACTGATTTGTAAATCTGTGCAAGGAGGCGACAGTTAGTGTCAAAAGAATCAGATTGAACTAAAATAAGACCATCGTCCACAAAGGAGACAATCTTGCATCTAGGGTCATTAGCAAATTCATACATGAATGGAGATAGGGAAAGAGCAGTGAGGATGGGAGAGAGGGTTGACCGACTCCTACTGATGCGGGGAACTTGGGCGATGTCTTGTTGTTCCACGAATAAGTTGTATACCTGTTTTTGAGGTAATCAGTAAAGAAGGCAACAAGGTTGGAGTTGAATCCATGTCGTTTGAGGATAGAGCATAGGATGGAATGGTTAGTGGAGGGGAAGAATTGAGCGACATCGAACGTGATGACACTGGACTTGAGTTTATGACGCCAACCAGAGCACACAAGATGAGTGACGTACATGCCAGTGTCTTCCATAGAGCACTGGATAATGCCGCTGAATTGGAGTGGGTGGACAAGGTTTAATTGGGCAGCCTCGAACTGCATTCTTGTGGAAATCATCTTTTCGATGAGTTTTCCGAGGGTGTTGAGGAGGACGATGGGATGGAACATCTTTGGGGTAGAGTAGTGTGGTTTATTGGGTTTAGGAATGATGACAGAAGTGGAGGATTTGAAGTGTTCCGGCCATGTGGAGAATTCTACGCATTTGGATGTGAAGAGGAGGAAGTTGGATCATAGAGTGTCGTCGGCCATTAAGTGTTTGATGTGAGCCCATGAGAGGTGGTCTGGGCCCAGGGCCAAAGCATTGGCACAGGGTTTGAGGGCATCAAAGAGTTCCGTGCTCAAGAAGGGGGGCCACTGGTGCTCAGGTTGGGTGTCAATAGAGTTGATGGCACTAAGGTCTACTTGTCAATCCATGGCAGAGTTATAGGAAGAGTCGAGTGCATGCCAGAGGTCATCTAGCTCGTCACAACTCTTTCCATTGAAGGAGATGGATTGGGAGGGGGGAAGGTTCTGCTTTCTGATCCAAGACATTAGGTCCCATGGGTGATGGTTTTCTTCAGCTATGTCCTTGATTTTCTGGTCAAAGAATGTTCGCTTAGCTTGGCGGGTTGTGTGTCTGAAATGGGTCCAATTCACTTTGGTCTTGCGAGATTGGAATGTGTGTAAGGCAGCAGAGCATTGGGGTGTCCACCACGGTTTGGATTTGGCGCAAATTTTGACCTGTTTCACGTTGTTAAGCCATTCTTGAGAAATGATTTGGGACATAGCATTGGCATAGGAATGGACGTTGTCACTGGAGGAGAAGGAAGTGGGGATGTCTCATAAGTGGAGAGTGAGAGAGTAGAGGAAGGTGGCTTCTTCCTCAGAGTCGTGAGGGATGGTGAGTTTTTCGATATAAGGGAGGAAGGGGGAAGGGATGGGGAGGTTGGTGAGGAGGGGGCGGTGGTCCGATTTGAGTTGCCAGTCATCATGTATTGAATGAACTGGGCTTGATTGGGTAGGGTCATCCACCATGAAGATGAGGTCTATGATGGATGGATGTTTGTTAGTATCAAATGGAATATGTGTATACTTAAAAGTGTCTGGGGTGGAAAGAGTAAGTCCTATATTGTTCATGATATCAGTAAGGAGGTCACCCCGGGTGGAATGATGGAGGATGTGTTTGTCCCACTCTGGTGAGTGGGAATTAAAGTCACCCCCTGCGCAAATAATGTTACTGGGGAGGAGGTGGGATCAGGATTCGAGATAAGTGATGGAAGAGTCGTCAGAAGGTTCAAAGTAGCAATTAAGAAAAAAGGATTTCCCAGTTGGGAAGGAAAGCGAGATTAGTTGAAGGTCACTCGAAGATATGATGTCTGGGTGAGAAATAGGAGAAAGAGATTTGCAAGAGTTACAGATGAATGTCGCAACTCTTGGGTGATCGTCATCTGGTACAAAGACATGCCAGTTGGGGTTGTAATTGGTGCCTTTGTACGGAACTCCTTCAGAGTTATCAGAGGAAGGTATATTACAAATTGTTCGGAAAGATGGTTCCTGGATGCATAAAATGAGAATGTCTTTGAATATAGGGTCATTCAAAAGGATTTCAATGGTGTCGAAGGAATGGTGAACATTGAAAAATAAAATACGGATTGAATAAATAGGAGCGGGGTTGTGAAGAGGTCCTTTAGACATTCACGGCTCCTGAATTGAAGTTGTGGTGGTTTTTCTCCACCTTAAGCTCTTGGAGCTTTTTGGTAATCCATTCATGATCAAATTGGTGACGGAAAAAGGGGCATTTGTCACTGTTCACGTGATGGTCTTGTGAATCACATGACAAGCAATGGAAGGAGGTCATGTGGGGGCACTCCATAATGTTAGCAGGGGTTGGGACCAGTTTTGCCTCGACAACAGAAGCTGTCACGGTGGTGGTTTTCGGTGTGGTGTGGATCACCACAGATTGTGCACCTAGGGTTGCGCGCTTTGCAAAGGTGGGTTGGGTGACCCCATCTCCAGCATTGATTACAAAGAGGACTGGCGGTCCTCATTGTTGCTCCTCTGAATGTACACACTCTACTCTCGAAGAGGAGTGTGTGATTGATAAATTGCTTCGCCCGTGAGGCTGATTGTGAGTCCCAAAGGTCGAAGAATAGAATTGCCGAGTCTGAGTGAGGTGAGACTCAACTGAAGCATGGTTTGCCGACTAAATAATTGATGATGTCGGCATATGGGGAAGAGTTAATGACTTCAGTGAAGTCATCAGAAGTGTGTGGGGTACCATCCTCCCTGAAGTATGGGAGATTGGTAAGTTTGATGAACGACTTGGACATCGGGAGCGCTGGGACGACGGCATCCCGGATGTCAGGGGAGGCAAAGGCCGACCTGTTAGAGTTGGTGAAGCCCTTCTTGATGATGAGGAGGTCCTCATCAGAAGCGACTTGGCTAGTGTTCAGCCAGAGAGTCTTGTCGCTCATCTTGGCTGACTTGATTTTAAGGGTGTGCCCTTTTTGATAAAGAGCATTGTTACAGTTGCGGACCACCAAGTCAAGTGAGGTGATCATGATGGATTTGAATGTGTCATTGAAAGGAACGACAACATTCTTGCATGAAGGCCCTTGGGTAGCTTTGGGTTTTTGTGAAGGGTGAGGGGGAGAGGGTGGTTTGGAGGAGGAAGGGGAGGGGGATTTGATGTCCCCCGAGTTGCAGAGGAAGTTGATGATGTTGACCAGTGACATCTGAGGGAATTGGTTTTGGAGAGCTGCATATTTCATGAGCTCATCTGCTTTGAGAGGGGATGAGGACACCATTTTGGCATATGACACTCGTTGAGGAGATGGAGATGGGGCAGATGACCTGTAGTTGGTCAGCCAGGTGCTATTGTTAATAGGGGGTGGGGGGCCTGGAGGGGTGGGGTGTGGGAGAAGGGGAGCCTTGGGGGGAGGAGGGTGCGAGGGGGCGACGATAGGCTTATGCTGATTTTGGGCAGCTATTGGTTTTGGGGGGCGAGCAGGGTGGCACTTACTGGCAGTTTGCCAGGGGTTAAGGCTGAGCTTGGCCTCAGAGGGACCTTTGGTCTCCTCTGAGGTTGCTGGGGGACTCAAAGTCTCCCCTACAGATGGACCATTAGTCTTGTCTTGTGGGATAGTGGGAGGGGGAGGAGCCATGTCAATATCTTTGTTTGAACCAGAACACTCACCTGGTTTGTTCTGATTAATGGGAGGTAAGCGTGAGAGGGCGATTGCTCATGCCGTGTCCTTAGCGAATTGCGAATCTGAGCCCTGGAGATACCCAGTGGCGTCAGATGGAGGAATGGGGGAGGAGCCCTGGAGATACCCAGAGGCGTCCTTGGGGGGGGGAGAGGACACAGCTGGTGCCTTTTCAGCCCGGCGTTCTTGGCATTGTTGTGTGTTCATTGGAGTAGGGGTGGGGGAAGGGAGAGGAGGGGGAAACTGCATGGAGATGAATTGGTGAAGACTTAGATGGTGGTCTTTATATGGGACGGAGAGGTTGCGCATTTGTTTGGAATGCGTGACAGTGCGAAGTAAGTTGATGAGGTGCATGGTGCCCTCATATTCACTGAACTTGGAAATGTTATCCATCTGAGCCCATTGGGACAAGTAACGGACAATGAAACTGAGGAGGGATGACGTGAATTTCAATCCCTCAAAGTCATTTGTGTTTGTGACATCAATGTCACAAATGGCATCAAAGATGCAGTCACGGATTGATGACCAATCCGTTCCGCAGGACGAAGACGCTGCCTCATGGGACTGCACATTGAGAGGGGGAGGGGAAATTGGAGTGAAGGTTGGGAGGGAGGGGAGGGGGTCTGAGGGTTGGGATTCATCCCATGTACCTAGAGTAGGAGGGATAAAACCATGAGAGGTGGCAATAGATTGTGCCTCAGTGAGAACATGGTGTGAGGAAGGGGCAATTTCAGGGGAGAATTGATGTTCTTCCTCATGAACTGGTGCAAGGGAGGGGTGGACAGAGCGGGGCATGCTTAAGCCCTCAGATTCTTGTTCTTCATCCTCAGAGTGATTTGAGGATGCAGCGTCATCATCGTCATGAACCTTGAGGCTTTTACGGACCTCATTAGAGAGAAGTTGGTCGGTGGAAATCAACCACTTGGTGCCCAAGGAAGGGGTTGGGGATGGAGGTTGGTGTATGAATGAGACAAGGCCAGCGGGTTCAGCAAATGGTCCCTCAGAGGCAGCCTGAGGGAGAGTGGAAGAAGGCGCTAAACTAGTGCTCGAGCATTGGCAGAGGCAGATAGAGGGAATGGCTTTTCTGACACTGCTAAGGATGCCGCTAGAGTCCTTAGAGTCTTTCATGATGTGTTAGAACTAATGCTTTATTCCTTTGTACTACGAATAACCAGGCCACTGAGACAATAGGTGGTGGTTACTGAGAAAGGAAGGTGGATGTCCAAAGCTTCTCTCAGTAAACACTCCTGCTCTGTCCCCATCAGGATAACCCACAGCAGTTTCTACAGGAAAGGGTAGCATATATTTCATTGTTCTATTGTAGGCACTACCACAATGCGAAGATAATCATCATGAAGTAGCATTTCCAAGTCCACATCCTCTAAAAAACCCCTGGAATACATATGAAATGGCCAAAATGAGTGGGGGGATATCACCTGTTATACATTCAATTCTTGAGTCTCAAAAATGTCAATGTTGCAAGTATTTGAATTTACCTGTATCTCTCCCTTCACATCAAGCAAGCACTGGATCTCAACTAGACTAATGCCTCCACAAGGCTCCAGTCTACAATAAACTTGCTCCATGTGGTTCCAGTCTTTTGCATTCTTAAATCTTTGGATCAGGATCTCTTTTGTCTCAACAGGGTACTGCCTATAACAGAACAATAGCATCAGTGCCAGATGGGTTAAGATAAATTACTCTCTAGCATCTGTTTCATAGATGTCAAGTGGATCCTGCACCATGACATCAGGTTGTTTGGGAGAATTTGGGGTGTCTTCTATTGGGCCTGTAAAATGAACTGAGCCTTTGATGACTTCTCAGCATGCATAGACTGTAACCAGTCATACTCACCTTTGTTCCAACTGGATTTCTGCCTCTTGAACTATGAAACAAGTAAAGTAGGCACTTTGGACCACAAGTGAACTGAAATACCTGACAAAGAGCATTGAGATAATCACTCCTCAGGTGTTTATTACCAGATCTCTTTCCAGAGGAATGTACCAGTAGTCCATACTCCTTACAGAGTGCCTCCAGTTCATTCTTTTTGCATTTTTGCAGGACAGCCTCAGTGAGTTTGGCTATAGCAAGGGCCTTAGGCATAAGAGAAGGAAATAGACTATTTCTTATCATCCTGCTCTTTTATGCTTTAATCATTTTCATTTCTGAATGAACACAGGGCTATCGTGTGAACTTTGACTCCTAACAATGAACTGAATAGGGTATGGCCATGATTTATGAAGCACCACCTCCTGTACTGATTTTGGAACCATGCCTCACACCCGACCCATATGACGTGTCCAGCATTACTACTCACCTATAACTCTCTGTTCTGTCTTCCTCCCTGAATGCCTCTTAACCCCACCCCCAAGCATACTTCACAAGGAATTTCCTCACCAATGCCCATCAGAGCCTGAAGGACATTCTGATATATCTCCCATGCCTTGTTCATCTCCTTCAAGACCTCCCAAGAGCTTGAAATCTGATTCTGAAATATGCAAATTCATGAGTATCAGTGATGAGGAGTATATGGCCATCAGGGTATGTGACTTCATGTCTTGATTACAGATGACTCATTATATCTAAAGAACACAGTTTTTGAACTTGCCACTAGGAAGTTGATGCCCACTGTACCATACTCAAAACAGAAGCAATCAGATATAGCTTACATTTGTTCTCAAGTACAGGTCCATGCCTTCATCAATTAAGCATGCTAATGGGTATGTTATAGACATTCATCAAGCACCCACTTCTGGTGAACTATCAAGATGACTGCACAACAAAGGCTATCATAAAACTATATTTGAAAAGCCAGAACAACAGAACATCCCAACCCAAGACAACAGGGAAACAAAGGTTGTTTCCCATTCATCTTCATGTAAACCATACTCTTTTTTTTTTTTTAAAAAAAAAAAAATCCAAGTTTATTGTAATAGTCTAGCTACTACAAACAGGTGCATAATAGCAGTCCCAATACCAAAACTAGAGATAAAAGAAAGAGAGAAAGAGAAGATGAAAAGGAGAAAGTAAATGACAAGCAGAAAGCTAATGATGGTATATAAGAGAGAAAAAGAGAGAGAAAGCTAACTTAGTCAGAGGGGAGGGAGTAATCGAAATCAAAGATGAAGATGGGTAGGGAGCTGGGGAGCTAGCTACGAGGCAAAGGAAATATATGGAAAGTCCTTTAGTGAACATCTGGAACTCCATTCAGGGTAAGTCACTCTCTACAGGTGAGGCAGCAAGTGGCAAACTCTTCTTGAGTTATAGGTCCTTGTATCTGGTCAACAAAAGAGAAGGCCACCAGGTTTCACTCCAAGAAATTGATGAGCCAGTGGAAACCATTTCAGTCTCCAACTGGGTAATGGAAGCGAGGGCAGTCTTGGGTAAGAATGTGCTCACGTGTTTTGAGGGCTTCTCCACAAGGGCATGAAGTGATATAGCACCCCAGGAAGAAGCACTGTTGGAAGGTGCCAATGGGTGTGTGGTTGGTGACACAGCAAGTGAAGTGAGCACAGAGGTTGGGGTCTTTGCCCAAGGGGGATTTAAGCCAAGAACCACCATTGGTGTATTTGGGCTTGAGGGGTTGAGGGGGGTCAGCTGCATTGACAATGGGTAGCCATGAATGTCTGTGATAGGAAGGATTGTTCATTAGAGTTTTCCAGTGTTTTAAGCACTTGGATGTGTAGTGATTTCAAACAAAGCTGAGGGATGTGTGGAATGGCTGACATTGATTGTTGGGGATGTGCAGCAACTTGGCAAGGGTGTGAGCCTGGAGGTGGACTGACCATTGGGCAGAAGAGGGAATTGACCAAAAATGGATGTGATTGAGTGAGGAAGCAGAGAGCCACTGCCTGAGAAGGGGAGCAATCACTATAGAGTCTGGGTGAGCACTATGGGGGCTGTAAGAAAAGAGTCTTTTAGTGGAGGAAAAAGAGTCTGTGAAAATAACTATCGATGAAATGTCACAAGAAGTGAGAGAGATAGAAGAAGAGAGACTGAGATGGAGAGCATATGATTCAGCATCTGATGAGAGTACTTCCCCACAGGGGTGAATGGAAGAGGAAAGAATGTCTGTAGATGAAGAATTGAAGATGAGAAAGGAAGAGGTGGCAGAAAAGGAACTATCTACTGGTACAGAAGCATCTGTTGCAACAATGAGAGAAACAGGAGAAGAGAAAGCAAGGTCCCAAGCACAAGAGGCATTGGCAATATGAATGGCCATTGCACCATCTTTCAATGGGTCAGGGCATTCAATGAACTTGATTTGCATCTCAAACAAGTCCAGCAAACACTGGCCAGGTTTGGCACTGGGATGGAGGTGCTGAAATTGATCCAACACAAGTTGGGCATCAGATACAAAATTGAGCACTGTGGATCTAGTTTTAGTTGATTGCACAACAAGAGGGTCGACATCTTGAGTGAGATGTTTGAGAGGATGGGAGGAAGGGAGGGTGTGAAATTGAAGTGAGCATCTTTTTGCAAGCTTGAAGAGGTGAAGTTGGATGGGGATGAGGCCAGTGATGGCTTCAACCCCACTGGAAGGGGTAGTTTGGAACGTGCCTGTAATCCATAAAGCAGCTTGGCGTTGCATGTGCTGGAGAGATTTGATGAGTCTGCAGTATCTTGCATTGCAATTGAACCCTAGGTGGAAACTGTAGGTTGCAATTGGGACTACACATGATTGATATAAGAGTCTCTTGTTGAGAGGAGAGAGACTGCAGACTGAGTTGCCAAGCATGTGCATGCAGCAGACGGTGGATAATGCTTTTGTGGAGTAAAAGTGAACATGTTCCTTGAAGGATAGAGATTGGTCAAACCAAAACCCCAGGTAGCAGAGGTAAGGTTTGGGATGGATAATGAAGTTGTCTTCTATTTTGACTGGTGGGTTGGGTTCATGAGAAGGACAACTGGAGAAGTGGAAGGCTTCAGTTTTCTCCCTTTTGAGAGTGAAGCCCATGTCAGTTAGATGTTGTTTGCAGGCTTTGTAGACCTGCACTAGAATGGTACAGTTATTATTAAATGAGGGAGATTGTACAATAATGAGTCCATCATTGACAAAGGAAACTATTTTACAGTGAGGATCATTTGAGAACCTGTATATAAAAGGGGAGAGTGAAAGAGCAGTGAGGATAGGAGAAAGAGCAGAACCTTGACCTACACCCACAGAAGTGGGAAACTTGGGAGAAAGTTCATTGTTCCAAGAATAAGTAGTATAGCAATCTTTTAAATAGTGAGAGAAGAAGTTGACTAGGCAAGAATTGAAACCATGTCTCTTTAGTACAGAACAAAGGAGGGAATGATTTGTAGAAGGAAAGAATTGAGTGACATCAAAGGTGATGACACTCATTTTGAGTTGTTTCTTCCACCCTGTACAAACAAGGTGGGTAACATAAATGCTGGCATCTTCAGTTGAGTGCTGGATTATTCTGCCAAATTGAAGTGGGTGGACCAGGTTAAGTTGGGCTGCTTCGAGCTGCATTCATTTGGAGATCATCTTTTTGATGAGCTTTCCTAGCATATTGAGGAGAACAATGGGTCTGAACATTTTTGGTGTTGAGTAGTGAGGTTTGTTCGGTTTAGGGATGATAACCAAAGTCGAGTTTTTGAAATGTTTAGGCCATGTGGAAAATTCAATGCATTTGGAAGTGAAGATGAGGAATTTTTTGCAAAGTGTGTCAGAGGACATGAGGGTTTTGATGTGAGCCCATGAGAGGTGGTCAGGTCCAGGGGCAGAAGAATTGGCACATGGTTCAAGAGTGTCAAAAAGTTCAGCATTTGAGAAGGGAGGCCATGGGCACTCTGGTTGGGCATCAAGAGATTAAACCATGGCTAAATTGATTGGGCAGTTATAAGCAGAATTATAGGAAGAGTCAAGAGCATGCCAGAGGTCTTCTAGCTCATCACAACTCTTCCTGTTGAAAGTGATGGATTGGCATGGGGGAAGATTGTGTTTGCTGATCCATGTCATTAGATCCCAGGGTCTCCTGTCTTCCTGTGAGATGTTGATAATTTTTTGGTCAAAGAACACTTTTTTTTCTGTGCGTGTGCAACAATGAAATTTAGCCCAACTGGATTTGGACTTGTGGCATTTGAACTCATTGAGCATGTTAGAGCATTCTTGATTACACCAAGGCTTGGATTTGTTGCATATCTTAACCTTGATGGCATTATTTGACCATTCCTCATGGATGATAGAGGAGATCTTTTTAGCAAAACTTTCAACATCTTCAGGGGATAGGAAGGTTGTTGGGAGTTGTTGGATGCATGTAGATACAGAGAAGAGGAAGGTGGCTTCTTCATCTGAATCTTTAGGTATAGTGAACTTTTCCACAACAGGGGAGACTACCAAGGGGAGAGGGATTGTTGTATAGAGGTCAATGGTCTGATTGGAGCTGCCAATCATCCCAGATGACATGAGTGGGACTGCCTGAAGTGGAGGTTTCCATCATGAAGATAAGGTCAATGACCAAATTTTGTTTACTATGGTTGAAGGGGGTGTGAGTTGGCATGGGATTGATGGGTGTAGAAAGGGACAATCTGATAGAGTTTGTGATATCAACTAGGAGATCCACTCTTGCAGAGTGATGAATGACCAATTCATCCCATTCAGGAGAGTGAGAATTGAAATCGCCTCCCACACAAACAATATTGTTTGGGAATTTATCAATACATGATTCTAAATACATTAAAGAAGAGTCATCCAATGGATCAAAGTAGCAATTCAAGATATATATCTTATTAGGTAACGAGAGTGAAATAAGTTGGAAATCATGTGAAGAAATGATGTCCAGATGAAGTTTGGGGTGAAAGGAAGTGAGTGACTTGTGAACATAAGTGACTGTTCTAGTGTTCTTTGGATCAGTCATAAGGGGAATCCAATCTGGATGGATTGGTGGACCAAATTCAGGGACTCCTTCAGAGTTATCAGTGGATGGGATGTTTTTAACACATTGAATGGGTGTTTCTTGTAAACAGAATATAAGAATGTCACTAAAATCAGGGGAAGATAGTAGAGTTTGTACAACATCATAGTTACGATATACATTGAAAAACAAAATTGGAATGGAGGAAATAGAAAGTGAACAGGAAGGATGGCAAGGATTGTGGGTTTGTTTTGTATGTCCTTTAGACATTAACAGCACCCAAGTTGAAATCATGGCAGTTTTTCTCTGCCTTGAGCTCTTGGAGCTTCTTAGTGATCCATTCCCTATCAAATCGATGATGGAAGAATGGACATTTATCACTGTTCATGAGATGCTCCTTAGAGTCACATGACAGACAAGTGAAGGAAGTCACATGAGGACATTCCTTGATGTTAGCAGGGGTGGGAGGATGAGGGTTAGGTCCAGCTTTGCCAGAACAGCAGTAACCATCATGGCAATGGTTTTTGGTGTGATGGGGATCACCACAGATGGTGCACCTGGGATTGCACGCTTTACATAAATGGGTCAGGTGACCCCATCTCCAACACCTGTTACACAGAGGACTGGCAGTCCTCATTGTCACTCCCCTGAAAGTACACACTCGACTCTTGAAGAGGAGCATGTGGTTGATGAACAGTTTAGCCCTAGAGGCCATTTGTGAATCCCACAGGTCAAAAAATAACATGGCCAAATCTGAGTGGGATGAAATCCTGCTGAAGCGAGGTTTACCAACAAGGTAGTTGATTATGTTGGCATATGGTGAGGAATCAATGACTTCCTTGAAATCATCAGCAGTGTGAGGTGTACTGTCCTCCCTAAAGTAAGGGAGGTTGGTGAGCTTGATGAAAGATTTGGACATCAGGAGCACAGGAACAACAGCTTCCCAGATATCTGAAGAGGTGAAGGCTGACCTATTAGAGTCAGTGATGCCCTTTTTGATGATGAGGAGATCCTCATCAGATGCAACTTGGCTGGTGTTCAGACATAAAGTTTTGCCACTCATTCTGGCTGATTTGACTTTAAGACCATGGCCCTTCTGATATAGGGCATTGTTGCAATTGCAGACCACTAAGTCGAGGGAAGTGATCATGATGGGTTTAAAGATGTCATTGAAGGGAATAACAACATTCTTGTGGAATGGCCCTTGGGTGGCCTTGGGTTTATGGGACAGACAAGGGGAGGATGGTTTGGGGGAGACAGAGGGAGATTTAATGTCTCCAGATGAGCAGAGGAAATTGATGATGTCAACCAGTGACATTTGGGGGAATTGATTTTGAAGAGCTGCATATTTCATCAGCTCATCAGATTGGAGAGGGGAGGAGGACACTGCTTTGGCATACAAAGTCCATTGAGTGGAGGGAGATGGGGTGGCAGACCTATAGTTTACTGGGTGAGTGGAATTGTTGATCAGAGGAGGGGGACCAGGGGGGGTGGGGCAAGAAGGAAGGGGAGCCTTGGGGGGAGGGGGGTGAGGAGGAGCAACAATAGGCTTACACTGTTCTTGAGCAGCTATCAGTTTGGATGTATGGACGGGTTGGCATTTACCAGTGGTGTGCCAAGGGTTAGGGTTAGAATTAGCACCTGAGGTAGGTTCTTTAGGCACTGGGGGAGCAGTAGGCAGGGGAGGAAGCATGTCAATATCTTTATTTAAACCTGATGACTCACTAGCATTTCTGCATGTTCATGGGGGTGGGAGTGGGAGAGGGAAGGGAGGGAGGGAATTGCATGGATATAAATTCATGAAGACTCAGATGACGGTCTTCATAAGGAACAGAAAGGTTGCACATTTTCTCTGAGTGAGCAATTGTGCACAAGAGGTCAATGAGGTGCATAGTGCCCTCAAAGTTGCTGAATTGGGTAATGTTGTCTGATTGAGCTCATTGTGAGAGGTACCAGACAATGAAGCCAAGGAGAGAGGATGCAAATTTTAATCCCTCAATGTCATTAGTGTTTGTGACATCAATATCACAAAAGGCATCAAAGATATAGTCACAGACTGATGACCAATCCATTCCACAGGATGTAGGTGCTGCCTCATGTGGCTGCACATTAGAGGGAGGGGGTGAGATGGGGGTGAAGGTTGGGAGGGAAGGGAGGGGGTCTGAAGGATTAGACTCATCCCAAGCCCCCAGAGTAGGAGGGATGAAGCCATGGGAGGTGGTGATGGATTGAGCCTCAGTAAGGACATGGTGAGAGGAAGGGGTGACTTTGGGGGAGAGCTGGAGTTGTTCCTCCTCATGCACAGGTACAAGAGAAGGATGGACAGAGCAGGGAGTACTTAAGCCCTCAGATTCTTCATCCTCAGCTGAATGGGTTGATGAAGCTGTGTCATCATCGTTGGTGACTTTGAGGCTTTTGCAAGCCTCATTTGAAAGGAGTTGGTTGGTTGAAATTGATTACTTAGTGCCTAGTGATGGAGTAGGGGAAGGTGGTTGGCAGACAAAGCTAACACAGCCTTCAGGTTCACAAAAAATGCCCTCAGAAGGGGCTCAAGGAAGAGTAGGGGCAGGCACTAAACTAGTGCTTGAACATTGTCAACAGAGGTTGGATCGAATGCTGGCAGTGGTTTTCTTGACAACACCTCCAAAGAGACCACTACTCTCTTTAGAGTCTTTCATACTGGATTAGAACTGAACTTTGTATCCTTTGTGCTGTGAATAACCTGACCACTGAGACGATAGGTGGTGGTTACTGAGAAAGGAAGATGTAAACCATACTCACAACCTAATAGGAAGTAGCCCATGTCAGACCTCCAAAGAGAAGTGGCAGATAGGAGGGAAATGGTGTGAGACTCTCAGCATCCACTGGATGGGGGGTTTTCACTCAGTTGGTAGGGGAGCTGGTCACAAATCACAAGATATGCATATATTACAGTGTACCTACATACAAAGAAAAAGCAAGCAATTATTTTATGGTGATTTTTCAAGTAGAAGAGGGTGGGAAGGCAAAGGGATTGGTGGGGCATGAAGGCTTGAGAGGTCAGCTACTGAAGGACTCCAGTTGGGGACTTGGGCCTCTGGCATCAGTCCCACATCTGTTTTCAGCAGTTGTTTCCTTAGTGGCAGTAGCAATTGGTCTTGTCTGGATGGGATGAAACAATTGAAGCTGGGAGTTTCTTAGGGTGCTGAGAGCACATGTGCACTGGATGGTCAGATTCACCATGGCTTCACGTCGGACAGTCATCACTGAACTGAGGGGGAATTATGCAGCATTAATAGTCACATAGGCCACTCAGCCTATACTGGAAGGTGACAGGGCATCATGAACAAACATAGCCATTCTGAGCAATCTACAGGCTTGAAGGATGTCCTAGGGATGCCCAATGATCAGAGCCTCACCAAGAGAGCCTAAGAGCCAGAATCTTGAGCCTTGCAGTGGTTGAGGATGTAAGTGATGTGGACAAGAATGAAGCTCTGGTGATGCCCAGTAGCGACATCTATGAAGCATCTTGGTGATGCCCAATGACATGCTACCTACAAAAATAACCACAGCACTTACTTACCATTCTTTGCATGATGGAGCATTTTATCATTGCAGAAACAACACACCAGAGCAATAGACCATCATGGAGAGGCACATCATGGAGGACAGGTCAGTTGTTGTGAGAGGAGTGTCCCAGAGGAAAGGTTGGTCATTGTGGGAGGAAGCATGTCAGAAATATACAAGCCCAAATAACTGCATCATCTGATCAATCATCATGCCCAACTCATGACACCTGTCTAATTCAACCATACATCCAATTATACATTGAGCTCTTTCTGCTCACAAGGTGAGTCCACACATGTATTAAACTACACATCAGTTAATAAAGGTATTAATCTTTCTCTTATGCAGACTTCTGCAGCAACATCCTTCATTCGTATTTCTACTGGGTATCTCCAGGGAACTTGACTTCTGTAGCTACTGGGCATCACCAGAGCTATTGCTTCATCTAGAACATTCTCAAACCATTTTCGTGCAATTGAAATGGAAGGTTATGCCTGGGTATTCAACGGAGATCTGTACTTTTCTCCAAACAGCAAGAAGTCCGAGATGCCACCTGCAGTTGACAATTCTGTGAGTTTCATCCCAGGTGCTTTGGAAGTGGAAGACTTCCAGGAGCCACATTGGTGGAAACAGGAAACAGAATGGCTGGGATTTGTCCCAAGGCAACTGGTCCCATATAGTGGTGTCTGGTTCAAACCCCTTGCCAATATTCTGCTGCACATTCCTCATGCACAGGGAGGCAGTTTTCAGATGTATCCTGCCTTGGCATCACAGTGGATTGCAGCAGAGAAGCTGATCTGGGATGTTGCAGAGGTGATTGGGAAAGAAAATGGATTGCACTATACATGTCCTTTCTTTCCTTACCATTGGAAATATCACGAAGTACATCCAACAGTGGAAGCCACTATCCACTATATAGAGGCTGGGAGAGACTGGTTTGTGACTTGGATTGGTTTGCTCTACTGGATGACAAGAAAGACTCCAGAGGGCATTGAATTTGTCAAGGGTTTGACCCCTCCACATTGGTTCATGCAAGTGGTTAAAGTCAAGAGGGATCAGGCTTCATTGGACAGTATTTGGACTGCACCTCTGCTCCAGAGGTTCTGGGATGTCAAGCAGGTTGGTCTCTGGCTTTGAAACCTGAATGATGCTCTGGGAATGGTTTGTCGAGCAGATGGTTTCCATCTGGTACTGCTGGGGTACAAGGGAAATAGCAGACTCACAATGTCAGGCTTTTCCCCTAATAGTACCATCACTGGAACATCTTCAGAATGTGACAATATGGATTTCATCATCACCAGGATTTGAGTCACCCAGTTCATCATATGAAGATCAATACATAGATAATCCCTCATGTGAGACAGCCACATTTAGTCCCTATCAGAGTAATACAGAACTCCCTGCTCCCACAAGTCCTCCTCAGAATAACCTAGATGAGCCAGTGATGGTTCACACTGATATGATGATACTGTTCAGGTCAGGCCATTCTGTATGGGAGCTGTTTTTTGAGAAGTGGAAGCAAGCTCATGAATGCATGCTCCAACAAGAGACTGCAGCCCAATGGCAAATGAGAGAGAGTTGACAAAGGCAGCCACCCACAATGTCTGCACCTGTCTATGTATGGGACTGGGACTTCAACAACCCTACCAAATTTGTGCAGCAACTCATTCAGAAGGATGAAAGGCAAGAAACATTGGATGATTTCAGCGACTCACAGAAACAATATGACCCATTCTACAATGAATGGGATTGCTGTCATGAGTGGGGCAAAGACTGAGAAGACACACCTGATGACAATTTTGTAGATGATGCTGCCCAGCTGGATGAAACCACACCCCAACTAACAGCTGAAGTGAGCTCCAGAGCTGAGGTGCAGCTGGATGGAGATGACTCTGGGATTAACAACCTCCATCATCCTTTCAAATTTACTGAAATTGGCTTGGACTTTAGTGGAGAACAGGCACAACACGAAATCCTGGAGATTCTGTCAAATCATTTTGGATTTGTCCCACCAGTCCCCCTCCCATCAACCTTCAACCAGTTTACATCAGATTCTGACAAGAAGTCTCTCATCACAGTTCTTGGTATCTCAGGTGTGGAAGTGTTGAACACATTTTTTACTACCCCTTTGGGTAAGCTGTGCTTGGTATTCCTTAGGTCTTTCACTGCAAAAAATGAGATGCCTCCAGACCCAGATCTATGGGACCTCTCCCCAGATAATAGGCAGACCCTGCACTTCACCAAGCACCTTAATGCTATCAGGGTTGTCAAGAGTGGGGCAAAGACCCTTTACATGTTTAACTTTGGGTCTTCAAGCACAGTTCCCTGGCAGTTAGTGGTTACCTCTCCATCAACAGCACTGTATATATGTTGTCTAGATGAAAGGATGACCAAGGAGGACATTGCATTGGAACTTGTGCAGAACAGAATAGCTTTCCACACTCTCCAGCATTGTGAGTCTCTTGGGAAAGCTCCATGTGAAAGGCCTGCTGCATCAATCATTCCCATGAGACTATCTGGACATGTTTTTGACAAAAGAGATCATGATTTCTACCAAAAACAATGTCAATCTATCCTGTCTCTTTGATGTTCTCATGCAGCTTTACTCTGGGGTGGTTTTGTCTGGCACATTGCCATGGATTACATGAGCCTGAGTGAAGCACTTTGAGGGCCATGGGGTATCCATGACCATCCAGATCATATGTTCACAGTTGAAGACAGCAATGGGGTGATTTATGTAGATGATGACTTGACTGATGACAAGGTGGAGATACTTTGTGGAGTATATAGAACATTTACAGGTAAGTAAAGAATACACTTCCATGTGTTGAAAATCAAATGATGAGTTTGCAGACAGGGGTCAGCTCACAAATTGTAAAGTTGTCGTAGTATCCCCTGGCATGGTTATTCAAAGGAAGCAGGAAGATTTTGGGCATTGGACTTGCCATAATGAACTCATCTGGGATAAATGCAACACATCAATTCTGAATGACAGTGTCACCAATAATCTAAGGGAACCAATCAATGTGATGAAATGGCAAGACAAGTTGCAAGGATTTGGTGATAGCAGGCAGGCACAGAAACAGCTGGAGAATTGGTCTAGGAAGGTGTTAGGGGAGCATATTGGATTTATCTAACAAGTCTTATCTCTTTGCATTTTGAATGTATATTTGTCTGCAATACCAGTATTTTGTCCCTTCTTGCAGCTGTCACAAACTTCTGGCAAAATTGTTCCTCAGATTATTAGGTGAATGGCTAACACACTTCTTAGTAAGTATAGCCCAATAATTCAACCTAATTAAGATCCACAGCAGCAACGGTGGCTCCTGCAGCCACTTTATAAGCTATGGTGTAGTAAATACCACTAATCAGCCTGCTAAGGTGGAGTGATATGGTCAGAGAGATGATGTTGAGGACACAATGTGAGCATGAATGGGTTTCTACATATTTCTAATCAGTGGAGTGGTGAAAGCAGGCAAAAGTAGGTGTCTTATTCCCTAGATTACACAATATTTCCTGAGTGGCCCACTCATGCACCTGCTCATGGGCCACTCAGTGAAAGAGGCTTGCATATTCTGAACCTGGAGAACACTCCATGGCACTCACAGATGCTTCTGTGATGTCGATCACTAGCTTTCAATATGCAAGTCCCATAAGGAATGACTGTGTAATTCCCCCTGATTCTCTATAATTGGACCAATCTGTTGCAACCATTAATTATGGCTGAATGGATCAATATGGGAGCCACCTACATTCAATGGTGCATTTTATATAGATATGTATATAAATGATGTGCAAGGAGACAATAAACACATCCTAAAGAAAAGGGCCCAGCTCAAATAGACTGTGTGAACTGCCTCTATAGAAATAATGGATTCATTCATTGTTCCTTTCTCCATGAGAGAACACATGAGGTCTGCTGATTCATCTGGGTCTTTTGACTGCAAGGAAATATCTATGGCACCTTCCATGGGGCTCTTTTATCCTTGTCTGTCTCAGGTGAGAGATGCATCATAGGGCAGCATCTTCACTACTGGGTACTTCAGCTTGACTTGGTTTAGGTCATGGCAAAGCTTTGTGGCTTGAGAGAGTCTCTCTCTTTGCCTCAGGCTTTAGAGAGGGAGGGTTTGAGGTAGTAAAGACAGTGTTTTTATTGTTGGTTGAGGACATTGGTCTGGGGAATGTTAGGCAAGTTTCTTCAGTCTCTTATACTCTCAGAGTATTTGTTTGGCATTTTGTAAATTTTCTTCAGGCTTCCATGAGTCTTCACTTGGTCCATAGCCTTTCCAGCATATAAGGTATTCTAAATGTCTTCTACAAATTTTGTGTTTTAGAATTGCTTTGATCTTGTATTCTTCTTCTCCTGACACTAGAATTGGTGGTGGATTTGTGTGATGTTTCCTGTATATGTTGTTCTCAATGACTGGAGTGAGAAGTGAAGCACAGAATTTGTTGTGTATCTTCCATTTTGTGGGAAGTTTTAATTTGTAGGTTACTGGTGATGTTTAACAAATAATGATGAAAGGTCCTTCTCTTCTTTGGTTAAGCTTCTTCAAAGTGTATGGAAGAGGTAGGTTTTGATTGTCTAACCAGACTTTGTCTCTGACCTTGAATGGTTTCCAAGGTTTGTTTTGTCTGGCTGTCATGACTTGTCACATTTGTTCATGTACTTCAAGTGCTGCTTCTCTCATTTGTTCTAGGGATAAAACCTTTTTGTTAACTAATAGTATTTTTGTTTCTTCTTCACTATCTATGAATGCTTTAGGGTTATAACCTAAGATCAATTTATAGGGTGTATTTGTTCTTCCTGCATGTGGTTTGGTATTGTGAACAAATTCAATCATGGGAAGTGCTCTTCTCCATGAGTGTGAATTTCTTGAAGTGTAAACAGCTAAGTAAAATTCTATTTCTTGATTATACCTTTCCATCATACCATCCATTTGTGGATAATAAGTGGTTGACATTGCTGGTTCAATGTTCAGTTTCTTGTAGAATTCTTGCATCAATTGAGCTGTGAATCTAGGGTCTTGATCTGAAATAACCACCTTCCTTTTCCAGCAACCACCATCATCTACTCATTGGTCAGTTGTACTTAGCACTATGGGCTGTCACAAAAAGTCATCTGCCCCCCAATACACTGAAGACATGTTTCAAGAAGTCCCTGAGACTCCCCAGCATTGTTCTCAATATGAACTAGGCATCACCACTGCATATCAGCTGTCCCCAGGCAGCACTGCACTTGAATACAAGATCAAATCCTCCAAAGGACTCCTTCGCATCCGAGACCAATCCACTGGTCAATATGTCACCTACGAGTTGAAGAATCCCCCTGGATCCTCCACTCCTCCCTGTGCTGACACTTTGGGTCGTCTCCAAAGCTCAGCACCCCCTCCTGCAGGCATGGACCTTGACTCTTTTTTTTTTTTTTTTTTAAATCGTAGTTTATTGCACTAGGCTAGCTAATACAAATGGGCGCGTGATAGCAGTCCCAAGAACAAAAATAGAAGTAAAAGAAGAGGGAAGAGAGAAGAAGAGAAAAAGAATAGAGAGGGTTGAGAGATGATAATGAAATCGACTACGAGATATGTGGAAAGAGAAAGAGAGGGTAAACTAACTTAATCATTTGGGTAAATAAAGGGGAATAGTATTGGGGAGGGGAAAGGGGAAAGAGAAGATACCCTTCTAGTGAACATCTGGGACGCCGTGAATGGCAAGGTGCTCTCTTCTAGTAAGGTGGCGGGTGGCATACTCCTCCTGTGTGATGGGACCTTGGATCTGGTCGGTGAATGAGAAGGCTGCTGGGTTGTGGTTGAGGAAGTTGATAAGCCAGTGGAAGCCATCACGGGCTCCCACTGGGTAATAAAAGCAGGGACAGTTGTTGAGGATGTGGTCCCAGGTTTCGAGCGCTTCTCCACAGGGGCAAGACGTGATGGACCTTGACTCCCCAGCCACATCTCCCTCTCAATCTGAGCAGCTCACTCCCAAAGCTGCTCCCTCTAATCTTCTGTCTACTCCCAACCCCTCCAAGGTCAAGGATGATGACAATAAGGAATTTTCTATTTCATCTTTTCTTGCTGATTTGGTGAAAAGATTTGTTCAGGCTAAGGATGACAGACTTCCTCCTCCTGAGCCTCACTTCTTCACCAGCCTCTGTGACTTCATCTCTGCAATGGAGCTTAGAGGCATGATTCCCAATCACACCCCCCCTGTGTGACATACTCCCCCTCCCCTGGGCAGCATTACTGCCTTACTATTCCAGGTGCAGCAGCCTCACCCCCACCATGAGCTGTTCCATGGAATGGCTGACTCAGCAATGGCAGACACCCAACCAATGCCTGCTTCCCAACCCTTGACCCAGGCCCCAGCACCTACCCAGCACCTGGCCCAGACTCCTGCCCCACATGACAGGCCAAGACCTCCCTCATGTGCCCCCACTCCCCCATGCTGATGGGGCAGCAATTGTAGAATACTTTAAGTAAATGAGGAAGATTGAAGTGGTATAAAGAAATAAAAGTATCACAAAAGCCACACCCTAGCAAGCTCATGGGGGACTCTGGTTCAGAATGAAAACAGTAGATAGGAATACAAGAACGAAGTGTTTTGCAAGAAACAGAAGTTGTGAAGGAATGGGGGGAGTATGTTATGTGCTTTTGCATTTTTCAAGGAATGTGAGATTTTCTGTTTATAAAATGCTGTTGTGAGATGGCCTCTGCGATTTTCCTAACTCAAGGTCAAACTAAGACTGTTCATTCTAGGGAAGGAGTCTCTCTCGTAGTGTCACTATAATTTATAAGTACTAAGGAAACCAAGGTAGTGAGAACCTTTCCTCACTACAACCAGTAATATACCAACTCATATCAATAAGTCCTTTTGACTGACGGTACACAGCTGTGATGTATTCCTAGCTAGTCCTGTTAAGACTATCTCTGGTCTCTCAACTTATGGAAACTTCTGAGAACTACTGATTCTTATATTCTGCTTTTTGCTAGTAGGTTGTGTTGACTAAAGAAAACTCCTATAAATGCTTTAACTATCACTTATTAGTTGTTGAATACACAACAACCCTCTAAGCGAAGCTCAGTGGGAATTCCCTTGCTTCACCTCGTGTCATCAAGGGGTTTTTATATTATAAGTTGGGAGTGATTACAATCTTAGGTTACAAAATCCTGACTCAACAAACGATTACGTGTACAAGTATAGAGTCATATAATTTATAATCTACATTGTTCTCTGCCCAATAGGGTGTTCTGGTAATGGACACATATGCATTTCTACTGTACATGTGGACTGGTAGAGTATGTGTATATGATAATTATCAGCTTTTGCTGACCAAATACCATTCATCATTTCTGACTCAATGGTATTATGAATCTTCATTCTCTGCATTTCTCACTAAGCTGATTTGAATTACGGACTGTTAATGAGTTGCCTGGTTTTGGCATCTCATGAGGTCAATGAACCTCTGCTACTGGAATGGCACATTGATCCCTTAATAGGGTAATCTCTCTTCTGACTCAGACTTCTCCTGCTGAGGTCATAGCTGATCTAGGTCTTCAGTACATAGTGGCAGCTAAGCATACTACTGAGTGAGATAATCCTTGGTGTCACTCACACAAGAAAGGATCCTCACAAGGATATGATTGATGAGTAGTCTTCAATAATATAATCCTGACTTCAATAATAATACTGTGTCAACAGCATCCAGATACATCTAGTCAGTACATTTTTCCTGATCTAGGTGCCTAGACTATATTACTGGATTGATCCTCGCAAGGTACTGAGGCCTGTACTAGTGTGGGTTCATAGTCTGTTATTCTAGCTGTAAAACTGGATTGTATTATAACCTGGGTACTGCTTTCATGACTGAAAACATTCTAGGCTGTAACAACACAACAGGCCCAGACCTCCCTCACATGATGTCAAGACTGGCCAGCCAGCCCCTCCCCCTTCTACTCAGTGCAAGCCATACTTTGCCACCCAGGGCCCAACCCAGTAGCAATTCTTCCTGGATGCCAGTGCTAGTGACCTAGCTAGCACTCACATCTCTTTACAATCACTCATCACACACTTTAACCAAGCACTCACCTGGGCCAAGTCAACACTCATTGTCAACTCTGGTCAATTTCATTCTGGTGTCATCACCTTCTCAACAGGCAGTGTCCCCTCTCAGGTGGACCTTCAAACAGTCTCCACCTCACTCCCCACTGTGCTCAAAAGTGCTTCCATCACCCTCCCCATGTCCAGACCCTTCATCAAGATTGTGGACATCCCCTTCTTCTCAGCCAATGGCTTCATGCTATTGGCTGATTAAGTCAAGACTGAGGCCTCAGCTTCCCCCTTCTTCCCCTCCTCTGACATGCATCATTTGTGTGTCATTTGCAACTCTGCCAAGTCCAATACTGCCACTGTGTGGATCAATTTGGTTGACTCTCAATGAGGCACCCTCGCCTCCTCTCTCATCAACAGGTGTGTCCTGCCTCATCAAGGGCACTTGTGCCTACACTGGCACACCCCAGTGTCAACACTGTTGGTGCTGGGGCCATCCCTCTGACACTTGCCATGCTTGCACACCCAAGTGTCCTCTCTGTGGGGGCCCTCACTCTGAGGCCTCTCACTGCTCCATGGCAGGGTGTTGCTGAGGCAACCCCAAGGCTTCACCCCCCATCCCCCCCACTCCCACAGGTGACCCCTGCCCTCATTCCTCTTGGTGCGCCAACTGTTCAGGCACCCATCCTTCCAATAGCCACCAGTGCCCATACTGGTGCCATTGATTTGATCGTGACTGGATTCACAGTCATTACCAATGTGATGCAGAGGCCAAGAAAGCCCCTTCTGGGGGCCATAAGGGCTGATGTGTCACCATATGCCTATCCCTCCTCTGCTCACTCTCCTGTGGCCATGGACCACCTTTGGTGATCGTTTCTTTTCATTCATGTAGCTCAGGGCACCTGTATTTTTGTTTACATGTTTTTTCTTTTTCTTTTCTCTTTTTTGATTGGGGACTGCTATCACGCACCCTTTTGTCGTAGATTACACTTGCTCTTGTAGTAGGTAGTTGACAGCAATAAACTTTGATTAAAAAAAAAAAGATCTGAAATAACCTTTTGAGGTGTTCCATATTTGGAAAAGACTTTCTTGATCAAGATTTCAGTGATATCATCAGAGGTGGCCATCTTCTGTATAGCTGTTAGAATGATCCCTTTCATAAGTCCATGGTCCACTATAGACAAAATAGCATCATATCCATCATCTGGGGGTAGATCTGTGATAAGATCTATTGAGGTTTGGCTAAAGGGTTTCATGGATGATGGTCCTTTAATTGGTTGTAAAGGAGGTTTAGTTGGATGTCAATTTATTTTGTATTGTTGGCATGTTGGGCATCCTTTCACATAGTTATGAACATAGGTGTTCATTCCAGGCCAGTAAACTTCTTTTTGAAGTTTCTGAAGTGTATCTTGTATTCTAGGGTGTCCTGAAGTGGGGTGGTCATGTGTGAATTGTAATATTTTGTGTTTGATGTCAGGATCATCAGGGATGACTATTTTATTTTGAAATCATATGAAGTCTCTGTCATCTGAAGTGAATCTATTCTGCATTTGAATTTTTGACTTCTTTCCAATGATTTCTTGTTTTAGTTATTCAGAAAGGAAGTTAATAAACTTTTCTGATGGAATGGCTATCAAATTTTCATTATTGATTCCTTCAGGAATCATATCTGGTCTTCTGCTGAGTGTGTCTGCCAATACATTTTGTTTCCTGGGAAGATATTTGATGACATAATTAAATCTGGTCATGTGTAACATCCATCAGGCTTGGCAATGACTAAGCTGTTGTGGTTCTCTCTATCTAATTAGATTCTCATGATTTGACCAAATGATCAGCTAATGTAGTGATCCTTCTAGGTAGTGTCTCCATTCTTTGAGAGCTTCAATGATAGAGAGGAATTCTCTGTTGGATGTGTGATAATTTCATTTGGCTGGGTTTAGGGCTCTAGAGAAGTAAGCTATAGGATACTTATCTCCATTTGAATCCCTTTGTAAAAGTACTGCTCCTATAGTGTATGCTGAGGTGTCACATTCTATTTTGAATGGTTGGGTTTCATCTACCATTTGTAGAACAGGACATTGTAAAAATTGTTGTTTTAGAAGTTCAAAGGCTTTCTGAGCTTCAGAATTCCATTCAAACTTCTTTGTTTTTTGCATAAGTGTATTTAGGGGTTGTGCAATTTGAGTGTAATTCTTGATAAACTTCCTGTAGAAGTTACAGAAACCAATGAATTGTTGGACATTCTTTGCTGTCTTTGGAACAGGCCAATCTTCTATTCCTTTCAATTTTATTTCATCCATTTTGATAGAGTTGGGTTTGATCATGAACCCAAGATATTCTAAATATTCACCTTCCTTTCTCAGTAACCACCACCAATGCTTCAGTGGACAGGTTATTCGTAGTATAAGGAATACAAATTTCAATCCTAATCAACTATGGCAGACTCTAAAGGTTC